>LNAC01000026.1:572126-830798 GCA_002007465.1 Ailurus styani
AAAAAAAAAAAATCTTAAAAAAAAAAAAAAAAAACCAAGAAATTTGGATTTTTTTTCTGCTTTTGGCTCTTATGAATAATGTTTCTATGAACATTTGCAAACGAGTTTTGTGTTGACAAATGTTTTCAGTATATACCTGGGAGTTGAACTGTGGGTTTATAGTAATTCTGTGTTTAGCACTTCAAGGAAATGTCAAACTTTTCCAAAGTAGCCGCACCATTTTAGATTCTTACTAACAACGTATGTGTCCCAGTTTTCTCTGCATCCTAACCAACACTTGTAATTCTCTTTCTTATTTTAGCTGTCCAAGTGGGTGTAAAGTGGTATCTCATTGTGGTTTAGTTCATGGCTAGTGTATTGAATACAATTGATATTTTATATTGACTTTATAACCTGCCACATTGCTGAATTCATTTATTAGTTCAAATGGTTTAGTGGATTTCTTGTGACTTTCTATGTAAAAGATCTGTAGATCAACTTGGGGCGTATTTCCATCTAAATATTAAATCTTCCAAACCATGAATATGGACTATCTTTCCTTTATTTAATCTGTTTCTCCCCAGATAAAGTTTTATCTGTTTAAGGAGTACAGAATAATGTTTTGATATATGTATACATTGTGAAATGATTACAGCAATCAAGCTAATTAACATTTCCATCACCTCCCACGGTTACCTTTTGTGTGTGTTTCTTGTAAGAACAGTTAGGATGTACTCTCAAATTTCAAGACCACAATAGGGTATTCTTAACTATAGTCACCACGCTGTATTACATTATATCTCTAGAACTTACTCATTCTGAATGACTAACACTTCATATCCTTTGACTAACATGTTCCCATAGCCTCCAGTCCCCAAGTCCTGGCAACCGCCATTCCACTCTCTGCTTCTTTGAGTTGGACTTTTTTAGATTCCACATATTAAGTGAGATCTTACAATATGTATCCTCTGTGTCTGGCTTATTTCACTTAGCATAATGTTCTCACCCATGTTGTTGCAAACAGCAGAATTTTCTCTTTTCTCTTTTTTTTTTTTAAAGAATGAATACTATCCCATTGTATACATATACCACAATTTCTTTATCCATTCACCCATGGATAGACACATAGGTTGCTTCCATATCTTGGCAATTGTGAATAATGCTGCCGTGAACATGAGAGTGCAGATGTCTCTTTGAGACACTGATTTCATTTCCCTTGATATATACTCAGAAGTGGGATGGCTGGATCATGTGGCTGTTCTGCTGAACTTTTTGAAGAACATCCATACCTTTTCCTGTAATGACTGTACCCCTTACATTCCCACCAATAGTGCACAAGGGTTCCCTTTTTGCCCCACAGTCTTGTCGACCTTGTTATCTTTGTTCTTTTTGATAATAGTTATTCAGTGAGGTGACATCTCATTGTGGTTTTGATTTGCATTTCCCTCATGATTAGTGATGGTGAGCACCCTTTCATATACCTGTTGGTTATCTGTGTGCTTTCTTTTAAGATATGTCTACTTAGGTCCTTCACCAGTATTTTAATCGATTTTTTATTGAGTTATTTGAGTTCTGTATATATTTCTGATATTAACCCCTTACCAAATGCATGGTTTGTAGACCTCCCACATATAGGTCATCTCTTCTCTCTGTTGATTGTTTCCTTTGCTGTGCAGGAAGCTTTCAACAATGTTGTAGCATTCGGTCTACAAATCTTGTGCTTTTTTTGTTAAAGTTATTCCTAGGCGATTTATTATTTTGTGATTAATATGAATAGAATTATTTTCTTAATTTCATTTTCAGATTGTTCATTTCTAGTGTATACATACACAGTATTAGTGTACGATTTTGTTACCTATGACACCTCTTAAATCATTTATTAGATTTCTTCTTTGACTTATTGCTTATTAGGGAATGTGTTGTTTAATATCCTCATACTTGTGACTTTTCCAAATTTTCTTTGTGGTTGATTTCTATTTTAGTTCCATTGTAATCAGAAAAGTACTTTGCATGATTTCAGTTCTTTTCAATTTGTTGTGGCTAGTTTTGTGGCCTAGCGTACGCCTTTCCTGGAAAATGTTCATTGAACACTTGAGAACCATGTATATTTTGTATTGTTAGGGGGAATGGTCCGTGGATGACTGTTAAGTCTAGTTGGTTTTTAGTGTGGTTAAGGTGTTCTTGAACTATCTCCTACTTGTTCTTATGACTGGTTATTCTAACTGTTATTGAAAATGGAGTATTGGAAGATCCAACTTATTGTTAAATTGTCTATCTCTCCTTTCAATTCTGACAGTTTATGCTTCACACATTTTGAGGCATATTGTTTATAATCATTAATATAATAATGTAATAATGGTTAATAACAATATATGTGAGTATATAATTATACATTGTTAGGTGCATATATGTTTATAATTATTATACCTTCCTGATGGCTTGACCATGTTCTCATTACAAAGTGTCCACGAGGAATAAAAGGTTTAGTGCCTGTGTGCTGTGCTACTCCCTTTGATAGGTAATAGGTATGCACTGTTATTAACTGTGCCTTACATGTAAGTCCTTCCCATGTTCCAGTAACTGTACCATCCCCTTTATAAACTAAAACTGTGGTGCAGGGAGGCTCAGATATTTTGTCCAATCTTAAAAGAGTATTAGAAGTAGAATTTCCATCCAGGGAATCTGCTTTTGCCAGAGCCTTCATTCTTAATTACTATACTGTATTTTGACAAATATTTTGAAATGAATGAAAATTGGGGATTTTTATATAAGCATTAAAAATATAAGTTGAGGGATGCCTGGGTGGCTCAGTGGGTTAAAGCCTCTGCCTTTGGCCCAGGTCATGATCTCAAGGTCCTGGGATCAAGCCCCGAATCAGGCTCTCTGCTCAGCAGGGAGCCTGCTTCCTCCTCTTTCTCTGCCTGCCTCTCTGCCTACTTGTAATCTCTCTCTCTCTCTGTCAAATAAATAAATAAAATCTTAAAACATATATATATATATATATATATATATATATATATATATATATATATATATATATATATAAATTGAAGGGATGCCTGGGTGGCTCAGCTGCCTTTAGCTCAGGTCAGACCCCAGGGTCCTGGGATCGAGTCCCACATTGGGCTCCTTGCTGGGCTGGGAGCCTGCTTCTCCCTCTGCCTCTGCCTGCTTGTGCTCTCTCTCTCCCTCTCTGACAAATAAATAAATAAAATCTTAAAATATATACATATATATAAATTGAAGAAAACATAAATTAAAGACAGTTATATACTGGATATTGGTGAGGGGTCATGAGAAGAGAGATGCTTTAAACGGTACTCTTAAAGCCTTTCTAATCCTTAGAATAGGGAATATGAAGCCAATTACTTTTGTTGTATTGTATACACAAGCCCATTGTGTTTGAATACGACATCAGAGACGCAGTTACTTTGTAGGGTCAATATTATCACAGACAATAGTAATAAAATTTAATTCAGAATTAGAAAACACATTGGAAACACATTTTCTTAATCCAGAGAGATGGAAGTCTGTCATTTCTCAGCAGATAGGAATGCCCTAGGACTGAATTTAATTCGATACATAAAACCTAAAATTAAAAGCTAAAATTGACATTTTTTTCTCCCAAAAGCTAGAAATTAAGTTATATTTCTCTTCTTCCCATTTTTCTCTTGCATTTCTAAGTCTTACACATTTCTCCAGGAGATGAAGCTTTCAGTTTTTTGTTTTTTGGTTTTTTTCCAAAAGTAATTTGGGGTGCCAGAAACATGCATTATGATTTGACAAAGACTAAAAATCTTTAAAGACTAAGGTCATCATCAAAAACCAGTATAGACAGAGGCATGAATATACAAAGACTTTGTGCTCCAATCGAGAGAGAGAGAGAGAGAGAATGAGAGGGGAAAAGGAAGAAAAATGATGACAGTGTGTCAACAGGCTGTTATAAACAGTTTTTGTGTCCTGACTTCCTCATCTTCACTTTTGTTTCCCACGGAGCTATTGGGCATACCTTACTGGTGGAAGCCTACCTGGAGGTGGAGGGCCCGTAGGTTTTCCGGGAGGGGCAGAGGGATGTGGTCCAAATTGTTATCGGTGAGGTAGAGATGATGGAGATCATACATATCCTGTAAACATTCCAAATGTAGGGACTTAGTGCAAATTAGAAGCGCCACAGTTGTGTTTTCCATTTCCTGTTCATGCAACTATTTGTAAAATAACACACGCCTGTCAAGGTCTTGTTTTGCAAAGATGAAGCAGATTAGTTCCCCAGGTTAGTAGACATAACTCATATGAGTTTTGGAAAAGTTAACTGTAAGCGAATATTTCTCACTAAAAATTTAAAGAGCTTCTCAATCTCTACAAAGAACCTTGCTTTGCCCACTCTAACTTTCTCTGTTTAAGCAAGGCAGTGTCTTCCCATGGAAGACATTCTGCACAGGGGTTTTGAGGATTTGGGTGAGGCAGAGGAAGACATCCCTTTGTGTTACAGGGATGGAGAAAAGAGAATTTCTCTCCAACAAAAATCCTGTTCTCTCTAGCACAAGTACCAGGAAAAGGACAGCCTAGCAAGACAAAAACAAACAAACAAACAAACAAGAAACATTTAGACAATAACAGGTTTATTCTTGCCAAACACCACAGAACAAACCGTGACTCACACCGCCCATGCCAACAAAAGCTGAATGGGGAGCCTGACCTTTGACCCTTGGCTGGCTACAGGGAGGTGTCTTAGCTCCCTCACCTACCAGGGTGGCAGGCGAGCTGGTGGAGAAACAGGACTTACACCACTGTTCAGTGATAATGAGTCCGACCAGCCCCCTGACCTCTCCCTGTGCCCCTTCAAACAGGATTTTAAATTTGTTTAACAGAGATCTAGAAGAGCAGCTTGAATACGGTAAGAGTGGGTAAGAAAGCTGGTTGGCGAGTGTTCTCATGCTCTGTGCTGTTACTATGAGCCAGATCAGCTAGCCCCAAACTTGCTTCCTTCACTTAGAAGACAAAATATCTAAGATGAACCGAATCCACCCTTTTTGCAAGGAAATTTAAAAGACTTCTACCTCAAGGCATCCCCCACACCCCGCACAAGTAGTCGTCCTTTAAGCCACGTAAAATATTCGCCTTGAGTGGCGTTCTTAGAAAGTACAAATTGTCTGGCTCTCCTTAGAGCCAGGCGCTCCTCAGGGTCTCGTGTTGCAGGGAGCCCCTCACTCCTCACGCAAGCTCTGCTCTCTGTTCTTGTGGTTGGACCAGCCTCGGAACTTATCAAAACGCAATATTTCCCAAAAGCTTGATGAATAGTATTGTGTAGTTTATTTTAGGAGGTACAAATCTCATCAAATTGAATGTCCTTTTGGCAATAAAAGTGCTAGTCATTGACGGCAAATGGGGTGGAAGGATGAGAGTCTTCCATGTCCAAACTTAAAACTCACTTTAAATGCTTCTTGCTTTATTCCTTTCCTTCCCAGCCTATTGTTGCTGATGTCTATAAATGTCAAAGTGTTTGGCAGTTCGGGGAGCTGCCTTATTTTATTGTCACGAAGGACAAGCTCCCGGAGGTGAGGTAACTTTCTGAATGCATCCTCATCAATCTCAGATATTAGATTTGATGTCAGATCGATCCTTCTTAAATCATCTACAAGGAAAAATGAGGGAGGTAGTTAAATACTCTTAAGTATGTTTTGTTCACATAAAAATATGAAGATAAATTTTCCCACATAAAAGCAAATACAAATATGAAGTGAATTGGCAATAGACAATCAATGAAATAATTATTTCTAACTACTTTATATAAAAATTTCATTGTTTCCACCCAATACTATACATATGTATGTACTTGTAAGAAAGCGTAACTTTAACAATGGTATTGACACATTATGCATATCTGGTCTTTTCCCTACAGTCTTCATAAGCTTTGTCTGGATTTTACTATTTAAAAGGTTTTCCTTAGTGATGACAGATTGCTATATTTTCTCATAGTTATAGATACATTAGCATTAAAATACAAAGGCATTCAAAAGAAATTTTCAAATGATTAAAACACTTTATAAAGACAAGTACCAAAATTCTTCTAAGTTGGCAACAATTATAAAGTCAGAATGTAGGCTTACAGGCATCAATCATAAAGCAATTGTGCTTCAATGGAAGTTATTCAAACAACCCAAATCCTAGTAACTATATGACCATGACATTTTACTCAATGCCATGACATGATAATGAGTTCTAGTCTATAAAATATACATATTTATGATTCTATTCCTTGAAAATATTTTATTTGAAAATATCAACTATATAGTTTCATAATGACCTTTAACTCTTCATCGTTCTTTTTCACATAATTAAAGCAAACCTTCAAATATTTAAATGGAAAAAATAGATGATTTATGAACGAAATTTTCATATTCAAGTTTCATTTTATAGTGCAACAGTTTTAGGAAACTCTGTAAAGAAGACAAGGACATTAGTGCAGTTGTCCATACTTAGGCTTGCAAAATCATTTTTGTTGATCTTTTTAATTCTGTTGAAGCGGGAATAGAAATAAGCGGTGTTCTTGGGCAGTGGAGGGATAGCATCAAGTTCATGGTCATCACAGTATACGGTGGTACTTATACACGTACACAGAAGGCAGGTTGGAAAGTCTAAAAGGTAGAAGCAAATAATTATATGTAAGTAACAGAAGCAATTTCTGAGAAATAATGTGATTAGATGTTTGTTAAATAAGTTTACAGTCTCATACAGACCATTCCGGTATATTTCCTGTTTTCTCATACAGTTTTCTGTAAATGGAAATTAAAGTCAGATGTATCAGTTAAAGCAGCCATAATAACTAATATATTATTTGTACTGTTTAAAATTTTATTTTAAAGGACCAAGTGGCTACAGTGTGGCTCTTGTTTTTATACTTATTAGAAATTCTCTTTTCAAATGTAAATATTAAGACTGGTTTTTGTAAAGTTAAAACATCACACATAATATTTTTATGAGGTCTTTGGTTCCAAATTTAAACACCCCACTGAAACAATCTGCTTCAAGTAAAAGATAGGGTAATAATGATTAATATGAATTCACTCAATGTATAATTACTGGATCCTTTCTAGGGAGATACAATTCTATTTTATGACCTTCTATGAAAGATAAATGTGAATCACACAAATAGAATGATAACTGTGCAAAATGTCATGAAATATATGAGCATAAAATAGGGGAATTTGCCTCAGTCTGACAGTCACGGTTCTCTGAGGAGATAACTGAGTCGATCTTCAGGAACAGAGGGAAGTTGACCATGCACTTCACATGGGGAGTGAAGAGTACACAGGTGAAGAAGCAGCATGGGCCAACGCCCTTCCCCTTGGAGGCTCTGAACCATGGTCCAAGAGGTTACAGCACAGAGAGCATTGAAATGTATGAGACATACCATACAGAGGTCTTGTCGGCTGTTCTTACAGACGTTGCTCCTTATCCTAAGGATGCGGAGGGTATTTCATGATCAGATTTGTGTATTAAGAAATCACTCTGCTTGAAGGTGTGATAGAAGACTGAGGGAGGGCCAATGGACAGAGTGGAGATGAGTTGTTATCTAGATAAAAGATGATGGTTGCTTGGCTGCCGTCATGGTGTCATATCGAAAAGGCAGCAGATCCAAAAGATATCTGTGAGGTTGGATTCTATCTCAACATTCTGGTCTGTCTCTATGGCACTCGCGAGCACATACATATACCTCCCCTTCACTCTTGGTTTAGTGGTCCTGCAGAGGACACTAAGTTTCTAAGGAAGGTAGAAAAGCAATGACCAGAAGGAAAGGAAGAAAAGAGAATGGGGAGATGTTATGGAGGCCAGCTGGAGAGAGAGAGTTTGAAGGAAAAGGGAATAGGAAACATTTTAAGGCTGCTGAGACGTCAGGTAAGTTAAAGACTGAAAATATCTCTTGGATTAGTCACTGGGGGGGTTATAGGCAACTGCAGTAAGAGCTGCAGAGTGATGGGGCTGGAAGCCAGATTAAGAGCCAATTGAAGGGACGCCTGGGTGGCTCAGTAGGTTAAGCCTCTGCCTTCAGCTCAGGTCATGATCCCAGGGTCCTGGGATCGAGTCCCACATTGGGCTCCTTGCTCAGCAGGGAGCCTGCTTCTCCCTCTGCCTCTGCCTGTCACTCTGCCTGCTTGTGCTCTCTCTTTGACCAAAAAAAAAAAAAAAAGAAAGAAAAAAAGCGCCAATTGATGAGGGAGTTGGGCGTACAGAGCTAGTTACAGCAAATATAGACAAGGCTATTGAGACGTTTGTGAAGGAAGAAAGAGAGATGGTGATAGGTGTAAGCAGATATATTTGCAGTGTGTAAATTGACTGAAGCAGGATCCGTTTGTGATCAAGACCAGGAATGTGCCTACTAAGGTCTTTTTGCTGTCATTAAGTAGGAAAGTTATTTACAATAATAGCTTCAGGAATGAAAGCTATTTATGACTGGAAATCTAGGAAAGACAATTTAAAGGGAAGCTATAAAGTATTTAACACTTGACGATTTTTCAAATTATTATACATTAATATTTGCCACTTATGAAATTTTTAAAAAGTAAGGCATTTGAGTCTTCTATGTATTCATGGCTTTGCTAACTTAGCAATAACTGCTTAGGATTATATATATATATATGTATATAGTATAAACATATATGTATATATTCATACCAGTTATCATTTAATTTTCTTTTTTCCACTCATAACCCAAGTCTACTTTATATGGCTTCAGAATGTTGTTTTTAGAAATCTCTATTAATGGCAAAAAAATGATATTTTGATTACTAATGTTTTAATATTTTTTTCCGAGCTATTTAACTTTGACGAATATATAAGATTTAAATTTAAGGTTGCCTGGGTGGCTCAGTAGGTCTGAGTAGGTAGGCAGTAGGTCTGCCTTTAGCTCGGGTCGTGATCTTAGGATCCTGGGATTGAGCCCCACATGTGGCTCCCTGCTCAGTGAGGAGTCTGCTTCTCCCTCTCCCCCTGCTCATATGCTCTCTCTCTCTTTCTCTCTTCCTTGCTCACTCTCTCTCAAGGAATAAAGAAAATCTTTATAAAAATATTTACATTTAATTTTAAAGTTTAGAATTTCTGGTGATGCTTCGTCTGTGGAAATGAAAATGTTAAAAGTTTTAACTTCATTCCTCACCCTCAGACTACTTTGGAGATAACTCTTTTTTCCCCTAAAGTCATAGGTGTTTTTTATAGTTTCAAAGCTGACATTCTCGAGCGATAATTTTGACTAAAGCTTTTGAAGATTGGGCATTATGTTTTTCTGTTGTGCTTGGGTTGGCTGAAAGACCGTGTACATAGGTAATGATGCCAAATCAGTCAACTTCTGACAGATCCTAGATTACTTAAAAGTAAATAGTGTTCTAGATATATTTACTTTCTCTATTGGACACTTTCTTCTGCGTACTTACATTTCCTTCTATTGTATGTGCATCTCCTTGGTTTTATTTGGAGAGTGTTCTACTACTCCCTGGCATATTAACTATGTGGAATGGATGTAATGTATTCATTAGAGATACTGGCTTAGGATTTAGTGGTCTCTATTCACATTTCATCACTGCTATGTGCCACCTCCATGGTCTTGGACAACTTTTACACTATGTTGGGGTTTTAGTTTTCTATTTTTTTTTAAGATTTTATTTATTTATTTGACAGAGAGAGAGATCACAAGTAGGCAGAGAGGCAGGCAGAGAGAGAGGAGGAAGCAGGCTCCTCGCTGAGCAGAGAGCCCGATGTGGGCCTCCATGCCAGGACCCTGAGATCATGACCTGAGCTGAAGGCAGACGCTTAACCCATTGAGCCACCCAGGGGCCCATAGTTTTCTATTGTTAAATGGAAATAACAATACCTAATATGTAGTATCATTCTGACTCTCCAAAGAGTGCCTATACATAAAGCACTTTAGTGGTTGGCATATACACAGCATTTTACAAAAGACAACTTTTTACATTACTTATTGGTGAACAGTGAAAGACTGGTAGATGCAGAGTAGATGGGGGTGACCAGGAGCTGGGTGGGGAGCGATGGGGCGTCGTTGGTCAACAGCTGTCACGTTTCAGTTATGCAACATGATTAAGTTCTGGAGATCTGCTGTACAACATCATGCCTAGAGTTAACAAAACTGTATTGTACACCGAAACATTTGTTGAGGGTAAAAAAATAAACTCTTCTATCAATAATAGAGTCATGAAAGGAACTAACATATGTTTACTATGGGTCAGACACTAAATTCATTCATTTAATGCTTACAACAATTCTACGAAGTAAGATCTATTATTTATTATACCATAATTTAGATGAGGAAACTAAGGCAAAAAGTGTTGAATGCCTTGATCCAGACTGCGTATCCAGGAAGTCCCAAAGCTGGTATTTGAATGCCCTCCCTCTCTTGTTCTCTCAGTATGCTCTGTACAGAGTTTTGTCATATTACCCGGAACACACTATTGCCTCTACATTTGTTTCCATGTCTGTCTCCCTGTACTGGACAAAATTGTCCATGAGAACAGTAATCATTTTAAGATAAGTTTTGTATCTCCAGAACTTAGATTATAGAGACACTCCAACTCTGTACTTACAAACTTTTGCAATGGGAATTCTACTCATTTTTCTACACCCCTCACTGTTCCCTTCTGCGTGTGGGAAAGCCTTCTGGTGTGAGTCCGTCTGAGTACCCCCACGGATGACAATGACACAGTCAAACAAGAACTATAGACAGACCATAGAATCGTATTTAGCACCAGGAACTCTTCCTCATTAACAAAAAGGCTCTGGTTTAGACCACTTTCAGGCTGTACAAGACAGAGTCCAGTGTTACGGAATGCTTTCCATTCGGCCGCTCCTGAGGGCTGGATGAGAAGAAGCCTATGTTCCAGCAAGTACACAGACAAGAATCAGAAAAGGCTCGCTTGAATTCCGGTGTGTGAGACTAACAGCTATGTGATCTCTGACAAGTTCCTACCATTTTTGAGCCCGTTTCCTCAGTAAGAAAGACCTGTGACCTTTACATAGAGGTTGTAGGAGTCAAATGAGAGAATGTGAGGCGAACGTTGTGACCCACAGATCATCTGTGCCCAGTCAGGGTAAAATACTGTCACCATTGCCGTCATCACAATCAGCCATCACTACCTCATCACCCTGAACTGCTGTGGCCTGCTCTGTCAGACCTAGAGTCTCGTCTTGCTAACAGTGCAGTGGATGCTTTGTTCTAGAAATGCATTCCACCACAAAGGTTTGGAGTAATGATGCTAGATAAATATTTTTGTCCCAAATCTTTAGTTATTTGATAATTTCCATCATCCCAAAGCCAAATTACTAAAACTGCTTTATATTTGAATACAAAATACATGTGTATCTCCCGCTTCAAACCCAGCCTTTGGAAAGACTTTCTCTGTGGGTCATGTGGGTTGCCTCTGGCATCGGAGTTTGGCAACTTTGAGGTATGACCAAGTGGACTTAATTCAAATCAGTCTCGTTGGACCTGACCTTGATTGGTGTGTGGGCCCAGCACCCCGGTGAATTCAGGCTCCTGTGGAGAGGACCCATCGATCAGTCTGGGGGTAGACTCCTCTTCCTCCTCCTCTTCAGCCTCCTCTGGAGGTGGGGGTGGAGTAAGGAGCTCTCTGTTTCCAGAAGGCATCACTGTGGCTGTTTCAATCTGAAAAAGAAACAAAATTTCATCACGCAACCTTCTTAATCACCCACGCAATGGAGCAGGGACGCAAATTTTAAATGTATCCATTTGTGCCACAAGAGGTCGCTGGTGTTCTGAAGGTTGACACTGCAGGGTCTGCTCGCCGGGTTGAGCGCATGTGGTTCTACTTACCGTTACTGTTGGTTTTAATTAATCTTGCTCCTCAAATCTTAGTAATAATTTCCAATGCCCATGGTTTTTTGGTTTTGTTTTTGTTTTTGGTAATCTTGATCTTTCAAACATTCTCACATGTTTATTCATTGTTTAAAAACCTCATTTATTGTTTTCTAAATACATAGCTTTGCAAGAATGCATTATTGTTGGGGAAGACTCGAATTAATACAGAAGTGTGCAGAATAAAATCCCAAAGTCCCCTTCACCCTGGAGCCCTGATTCCATTCCCTTGGAAGATAACAACCCTTCAGAAACTAAGGTGTATATCCCAGTCCTTTGAATTCTTGGTTTCCTAGAGTTAAATATCCTGGGTTATTTTGATTTTTGTTTTTTGGGTTTTTTTTGGGGTTTTTTTTGTTTTTTTTGTTTTTACAATTTACACCTTTTCCAATTGTTTTACTGTAAAGTATCCTTTCCACCAAAAGAAAAATATATATGGATATATAAAAGCTTTATGATTTGATTATGATGTGCCATTTCTCATATGCTTTCAATATTATTTTGAGTAGCAAGTATCACCAACAATATTTGGGTTTGTTAAATTGACCTTTTTGAGAGTTCTGACAGTAGAGGGAACTTATTAAAATTGAAAAAAAGCTCAAATATTTTTTTCAGGGATTGTATCTTAGGTTGTATTTGGTTTTCTCTTCTTGCATATTTTAGGTAATGAATAACTGCTCTTAAGAACACTGTTTGCATTTAGAGTAAAGGGATTTGCTTACTCTCAAATCCCTTCCCATGTTTCAATGTCTATTCCTCTATTACTTAATAAATGTCTACCTCCCTGACAACCTTGTCAGTTTAGGCAGGAAATCTGCTCAAGACTGTTCCTTGGCAATAAGCTGCACCCACTTTTGGGCGCATACTTTCTTCATCCCCAGAAACCCCAGATTCTCCTTTTCCCATCCTGATAGGGCTGCTTGATCCTTCTCACCCTTCTTTGTTGGCATTTATTAAACAAGCAAAAAAATAAATAAAATAAAAACCACTCCGATTACCTTCTAACTTATTTAATTTCAAAATGACATGCACAGTATTACTTTAATGTGTAAAATAAGCATGTAAGTAGGCCAGACATTTTCTGAATATTTTAGATAGATGTTTTAGATATCACAGTATTTTAAAAATACATTTATTATTTAATATTTTTTATAAATTTGAATACATTGCTTCACAAATGAAAGTTATCCCTTTAAAGAAACACTAAGCTCTTTTGTCAGTGTACACTTTTGAACTGGGTCTCTTTCTGTTTCTGTGGGGTCTCCCCATTTCTGCCCTTCCTACATTGTATTGAAATGACTCCATCATTTTCTGCCTATCCAACCCCACTAGATGGTACACTCTTAAGTTACATGTTTTTCCTTTGTAATTCAAGCCTGTAGCATGATAGGTGATCAACAAGTACTTCTTAAATATAATTTAAAAATTGCTTGTCCAAAATAGATCTAATTCACAACTTTGTATTTAACTTTAGAGATTTTACTGATAAGAATCACGAATGTGTTGATGCTCACTTTAAATGCACTTAAAGCATGAAATCAAACCTAAAGCAAGTCATACTGTCTTTGGTGCATTAGGAAGCCATACACGAAGATTTTGTAAAACTTGGCCCGGAATCGCCACTTGAGAAGATTGGGCACACTTCCTTAAACAGGGAGACATACGGTTTCCATCTGCAGGATCAGAATGAAGCAGATTTAGAAGGAATAGACCTGCAGAGACCAAAAGGAGGCTCCAGGAAGAGCGGAAATTGAGACAGATGTTTCATGGAATGGAGGCAGCCTAAAGGGAGAAACACATTCCAGACACGTCGCCTTGAATCTTTAGCTTTGCAGGAAAAATGTTTGCACATACTTTCTACAGATAATTGTTTTTCCACTCATCTGACGTGAAGCTGTAAGCTCTCACTTGTCATCCACGATAATGAGGCAAAAACAGCTTTTGTGTTTATCAGAACCTGTTTTGTTCATGCTTCCTTGCTAATAAAATGTGACTGTTGAACAGTTTTGAAGACCAAGGGAAAAGAATGCTTTTTCAGCTCAGCGAAATCCCAGAACTATAAACCCAAAATGATGTTCCTGCTAAGTTGTTCGCGTTGCAGACACATTTACTCTCACTATTGAATAGAAATGGTTTAGGCTTTTTTTTTTTTTCCCCTTCTTCTTCTTTTTTAACTGTTTCCATACTGTGATATGAAGTTGTGAGGCAACGCATTCAAAGAAAGGAAGTCGGGGAAGCATGAGCACCTGGCTCTCCACGTGCTAAACCTAAATTTGGGAATGAACACAAATGGCCAGAAAACATCCCTGCCCCCTTTCCTCAAGTTACCTCTGACAACCCTCAAATGCAAATACAACCAAGGCTGTGATAGAAATATTCACCCTTCCTGTATTTTCCTCCATTATTTTTCCTTTTACCTCCTTGTTTTACTCTGACCTGTTCCCTACTAAACTGTTTTAACCTCTTCATTATATTTACCTGGATCTTACAAACACAGTAAATACAAAGGATCACTCCTGCCTATGGCCTTGGACTTAGCCATCCCTGTTGGCATATCTTCTCAATGTGGGACCAGCAGGGCACATCTCTGAATCGACTGGTTTGTAGTAAGCGGTCAATTTCTACCCCCTTTTTACCGGGCTTTAGAGCTATAGATAGTTTATGTCATGGTGGACTGTATTGGAGGAGTCCATTCCATGCCCATGAAAGAGTATGTCTGTACCAGAGATGACAGATGCACAGCCAACAGACAATGACCTGGGTAGAGGGAAGTGTCAGCAGATGTCAGGGTGGAATGATAACAGTGCCAGGAAGGATCACCAGGGCTGTGTCAGCCTCTGCATCCACGCAGCCTTGACTCCATGTAAGCGATCCAGCACCCCAACACAGTCTCAGGGAAAAGGGAGTTGACATGACCCTCAGGTGTCTCAGATGAAGTCTCATCAGGACTCTTAGTAGAAAATGATTCGGTTACCTTCCTTGTAGCAGATGATGTGTTCTGAGACTTCCCAGCAATATTTATATCGTTACGAATACTGCAAAATATTTGAGACTTTTGTTCTCCAATAACCAGAGGAGTTATCCACAGAAAAGTCTTTCTACAAAAGTACTCAGCACCATTTTAAGTGGTAACATTTGGTTTTAAATAATTTTAATCAAATCCATTTGTCTCGTAGCAAAAAGGCACATCTAAATGACCCGTAGGACTATATTGCTCCCATTGGGTCTACTTAATATGTTTGTCTTAATTTCAGAGTAAAAATATGAAAAAAAATTGTGTGTTTGGAAACAACAGTCATACTTCTTCCTGACTGCCTTCCTTTGCCAGGGCACGTTGTCAGGCTTGACTTCTTCTTGAACATGCTCCTTATACCTGTTGAGGATGGTCACAGCCATTTGCGGCTGCTAAGCATGTGTTTTGACTATTAAAACATACTGTGTGGTTTTTTTCCCTAGTATTTTGACATTTTCTGATCTCAGCACTCAATCGACAGCTAAATTTCCAAAGAGGAACTTAATGAAAAGGTCACATATGCATCATGGAAAGAATGCTACGAAAGAGCTCAGGATACTCAGATTTGATTCCTACCTTCGTGACTGAATGCAAAGATCATTGAATGAAAGAGTGAAATTGTAAATGATGGAAGGTTTGCCAGTTATAATTATCTAATCAACCAGAATGAATGTGCCAAGCATTACACTTAAATTATGATCATTATGTCTACTTTAACCGGTCAGTATTATTTTCAAACATCTATCAATGCTTTTTTTGTTTTTTTTTCCTGTGTCCATCACCATTACTATAATCTAAGTTACTACTTGCCTTGCTGGGAGTACAATAGTGGACCTACAAGAAGTTCACACCTCCTCCATTATATATTCAATCTGCAATGAGAATAACTCTCAAAAAGGCAAAGCTGATCATGGCAACCTCTGCTTAAAATCCTTAAACGGATTTTTATTCTTAATAGCCACAAACACAGTGGCCTTACAGAAGCACGGAAACATACTGGTTAAGAGGAAGGGTTCAGAGGAGGTGAGCTTGACTCTAGCTTCCCTCTGAGACCTTGGGTGAGTTACTTTATCTCATGAGCCTCAGTTTCTCTATCTGTAAAATCCTGGTATGTGTAGTAGATAGTAGAGCTGTGTTAGGATGAAATGTTAATACATGTAATAAGTGCCATGGAAGTTTACTATTACTATTTGCTCTTTTTATTTTTGCTATTTTTTATTTTATGTTTGCTATTATTACTAAAATAAATTCAAAACTCTTTGACTTACAAGGTCTTGCATGACCTGACTAGTTTGGCCTGACTAGTGTTCCTTTCCTCCATTTCATGTCAATGTGTTCTTCTGCTGTACTGGCCATCTTTAATTTCTTATCCTCCTTGCTCTATAAGACATTTCCATGTACGAGTTGTCCTGCTTGGAATTCACTCCATTCCTCATCTTTTTCCCCCAATTTTATTTTATTTTTTAATAGCTTTATTGACAGTACAGTAAATCCATGAAGAAAAAGAAAGTAAAACATGTATACACTGAGATCCTTGTTGACTTATTGATATTCACTTAAGGATGAAGATATAACTGTTCCTATTAGCATATAAAAATACTGCAGATTTTAGTATAAATACTATTGGGGTCTGGGATAGAGTCACAGTGAGGTCTCCATCCCAAGAAATTGAAGTGACTTTAGCTTGGTCTCATGATATAAAACTGACCTTAAAAATGCACACACACAAAAAACCATTCCTCCCAAGCTTTTGGGAGCAGGTTCCTGACACTTGACTTACTCATGATAATAGTACAGCTAAAGAAAGAAAAAAATAAAATGAACAGGATGGCAGCCTAAAAAGAATCACGTTTGGGAAAGAATGGTTTATTGTTATGGCCAACATTGTTTGGAGGAGAGAAATGTTAAATTGGTTGAATATACACAAAAGTTATTAAAGAGATCATCTCTGGTATCAAAAGAAGTTTTACTGGATCTCATCAGGGTCTAGATGAAAATAACTAGCACAGATTGAATATTCGCTGTGTGGGAAACTGTTATGTTCTTTCCAGTGATTCCCATGTAATTATAAGAATAACTCTTTGTAGAAGGTGCGATAATTGTGCACATTTAATAGATTTGTAAACTGAGAGCAGGGATCGGAAGATCAAATAAATCGTCAGAGGTTACATGATTTCTAAATAGTAAGTCCAGGATTTGAATCTAATTAGTGCTGCCACAAGACTGCTTAATTTGCTTAATTTTGATTCTGTACTCAGCCAAATAAATTTCTGCTGAATAATCAAGTTTCTTAGGTACCTGCATTCCAAAAAAGAGGGATTCCAGATCATGGAAGTGAGCCTTATCATTGTGGGGGAATGCCTTCACATAAATTCATAAATGGACTTTCTTGTACAAATTTTAAGCCTCATATCATTTTTGCTTGGCATCATTCATCAACCTACAATCTGATTTGATCATCACTGATTATGTTAGTCAGTTGCAGATCCTGAAGCCTGAAGACCATACCAAGACCATGTTGCCCTGTGGGGGCACTTGACAGTCATTCAGTCTTCCCCTGATATTGACAAGTATGAAAAATATCATAACATCGATGTAGGTGGATTGTAAAATTCAAGTAGCATTTATTGTAATTCTCACTTTTGTGAGAAATAAATATTATGTCAAAATGAAACTCTAGTCTGGTTAAACATGATGGCTAAGACAATTTCATGTATTCACCACAGTTTCATTTTTCTCCTGGGCATTCAGCTCGAGTACATTTTCCACTTTCTTTGAATCTGGCTTAGGTCATGTGACTAGTTTTAGCCAATAGAATGGGAAAGGAAGTAATGCAGCGCATCTGGTCCAAATTAGTGAGGAGCAAGGATATTTTCTCAATCTGTCAACAGAAGATACCAGTGTGACCTTGAAGTCTCAACGTGAAGATGGTGAAATTCTAGCATGAAAGAAGTTTGAATCCCTGAATAACTACTTGGAGGACTATAACCTGTTGACCTGCTTTGAATAGTCATGTCAGCAAGATATGAATTTTTATTGTGTAAAGCCATTGGGATTTTGGAATTGTTTGTTACAGCTGCTAATGTAACTTGCCCTAATATACATCTTTTCAATTTCTGTTTTCTTATCAATTTCTTAGTCATACTGATGGAACAATTCTGGATTGATTTACCTAGCATATATCACTGACATTAGAAAAAAAAAATAAATGCCTATTTTTTGTCACTTTATTCTCTCTGATTTCTTTTTTTACAAACAACTCTTCTTTAATCTTGTTTATTTGGTGGAGTACTTACTGAAATAGTATACTACCATATTTGAGTGAATTCACCATTATTTCAATTTACTTATTTTTAAAACTCAGTATTTAATTAACTAGATTAGATCAGAGTTAATAAACCTGTATAATGAGCAAATGTCTACAAACTCAATATCAAAATTAGTTAGTGTCTTTTTATTTACTCCAAAAACCATAAAATCATGATACTGACTTGCTAGGATGTATTTATGAAAACATGTGAATTCTTTCATGTTTTTAAAAATCTATCCTAGTAGATGGTGATTCATCATAAATTCATAACTCTAAATGGTAATGCTTCTTTGTATTTAATACAATGTTTAAGTGAAAATTTTAATGCAAAAGAAAAGAGAGCTGATTATTTGAAGGTTTCATTTAATCCTAACTTCTCTAGTCTGTGTCTCTTCTGGGACCACAGTATTTTGTTGTTCACATGTTTATTTTCTCATTTCCTTTCCTTTTTGTCAGAAAGTGGCAATATTCCACTTTTAGTAGCCAGAAAAAAATTCTACTTTAGTCAGTTTTATCCCAGTTTATTGAAGTCTCCATTCACCATCATCCTGTTAGGCTCCAGAAACTTAATAGATTTTCAATATCTTAGTTCTCACAAAATGTATCATCTAGTTCTAATTGAATGTCTCCAAATAGTATTGGTAGAGAACTTTGGCAAAGGCTTTAGAAACATTATCTAATAACAAAACCAGTTCACATTCCCTTTCCCCTTACTGCCCTTGTTCCCCAAGTAAGGATGCCAGAAAGATAATTTAGTGTAGGCTGAAATCGGTAATCTTATGAGGATAGGGGTCGGGGGAGAGTCAATCACAGTAATTGAAAACAAGAAGTTGGGCTGAAAACCAAGAGATTTGGAACCTTATAAACTCTAATTTGGGGGGTTTTTTATGATGGAGTAATTCAGTATTTTTTTTTAAGTTTCAATCTTTCCTATCCTAACACAAAGCAAACTGTTCCTTCTAATACGTACTTTATTGATTCAAAAAGCATAATAAGCCATGCCTTTTAATATTTAGAACTTTGCATAAAATTGTTATTCACTCATGGTGATGATGATGATGATGACATATCTATTATCAGAGGGTAATAATAGATATTTCAAATAGGGAAATATGTGCATTTATAGAGGATGTCCCAAAGGAGGACCAGCTAATAGCCAATTGCCTTTGAAAGAGATAATCATCAAGTTAATTTGTTTCTATTGTCCAATTTCAGTGGTAAAACCTTACAAAACTTTACAAATTTAGAAACTTGACTTGATCTTTTAGGGGCAGAATTACTTTCAACAAATCCAAAAACTGTACTAAACCCAAAAGCTAACCTGAATCCTCCTACTGCCACCAAGATATTATCTGTAGCCTCTGTAGTCTCACTTGGGAAGCTAATTATGATCAAAAGAGTGTTGATAACCACAAAGCCAGAACAAAGGACTCAGGTAAGTCAGCTCTTTAATAGCATGAGGCAAAGAAAGAGCAGTTTTTAAAGGGATCAGAATCTATAAATTTGTTGACGACCATAAGTTTTTGCTATTATTATTAAGGTTGAGTCATCTTGCCAATAGAAGGCTGCTGAATGGTAGTTCATTGGCCTTGAAAGTATTTGATTTTATGATCTACCATTTTTTCTCTCAATACCAAAATATACCAATTCCCTTCAACTTCCTTTATGTCTTTATATATGTTATAGATTCAATATAGTTTTAGTGGAAGGACTTTTATCTTAAATGTCCTGGATTTGATTTCTTTCATATTTATGTCTTTAATCAGAGTTTTGATATCATGACTCCAAAGAGAACACACTTATGAGAAAATTTGATCCAGCCTCAATATCTTTTATATGTTTTCTTTTCCTCCTCATATATGTTAAGAAATGGAGTTATAATATATATTTGCAACCATACCTTATACTTCTTTAAAGCCTATATTGAATGTGAGCAGTGAGACAGGTGTGATGTCACTATGATTATCCATTCACACTCATCTATCTGCATCTCATATTCGCTGCATTGACATCGGAAGTCAGTGATTGTACAACCTGATGGATGACAATACTACTAAGCAATAACCCCTGCACTATTTCCACACTATAACGTGTGTGGACGTTAACAAACACAGGGTAAGTCTGTCTATTCCTGGCAGACTCAAGACAAGGTTAATCAGAACTTGTCCTGGGAGTACGAAAATGATCAATTTGTGGAATTGGGGAAGATCCAGTGAAAGGCATGTTAAAAGAAAGGTAGGAAAATAACAGGTCCATTTCAATCTTAAGTCAGATATTAGTATGATGGGAGACCATGTCCAGGATTACCCAACTCGAAAATATGAAGAGTTCCAAATTTTTTTCAACAATGTTACTTCTGGAAGATTTATAATTTACTAATCTTCTTTAATTTTTTAAAGATTTTATTTATTTATTTATTTTAGAGAGCGGGGAGGGACAGAGAGAGAGGGAGAATGAGAATCCCAATCAGACTCTGTGCTGAGTGCAGAGGTTCAGTCCCAGGACCCTGAGATCATGACCTGAGTGGAAATTAAGAGTTGGATGCTTAACATACTGAGCCACCCAGGTGCACTTAATTTACTAATTTTTTTAAAGGATTTATTTATTTATCTGAGAGAGAGTGAGTGCGAGTGGTGAGAGGGGCAGAGAGGGAGAGTCTCAAGCAGACTCCCTGCTGAGTGAGGAGGCAGCTCAGGCTTGATCTCATGACCCATGAGATCATGACCTGAGCAGAAATCATGAGTCAGCCACTTAACCAACCAAACCATTCAGATGCCCCTATTTTTTTTTAACCTGTCCCTATGTTAGATGCCACAAGACAAAATCTACAGGACTGTGTTAGAAAAACAAAAGCCTGCACCAGAAAGAAATGAGAAGGCATACATCTAGCACACAGTCCTAGGGCAGTAAGTATGGTGACCAAATTAAATGCAGATTAAAATGATTCAGAAAAAAAAAATAGCAACTGACACTAAAAGAAGAGCCGAGGGAAGTCCAACACCTGATCTGGGCCCATCCCAAGAGATTCTGATTTCAATAGTCTCAGGAGTTAGGATTTCTAAAAACTCTAGAGGTGATTGAAATATGTGACCAAAGTTGAGAACCACCACACTAGAGAGGAAATGTTCTCCACTGAATAGGATGTAGAAGACAGAAATGCTAATTAAGTCCTGGAACTTTGAAAGGTTAGTAAAGTCTTGACGAGAATGTGGTAGAAGGATTGCTTTATACTAGGCTCCCAGGGACCAGAGGCTTCACAAACATTCATGACAGCTTCAGTTCAAGAATCTGCTGAAGCTGAGGCTCCTGCTGAAAAACAAAAAAAACAAAACAAAACAAAAAAATGGGGAATAGGGGAAAGCGCTCTGGGAGGTAGATTTCTTGGATTCCAGAGCAGGAAGCCAAGGAGAAGCCACTGGCATAGCTTTCAGGCTGAAGAACCCCAAGGGCTGAAAATTCTTGCTTGCAAGATCATCTGTCACCTGAGAGAATACACAAGGCAGGATCAGGTGCCAGAAACCCGGGGTTTAGCAGCAAAAGGCTTTGAGTTGAGTATGCAAAAAAAGGAGGAAACTCTTGATTGACCTGTTGACTGGGCTGGCCGCCATTGGACGTTTTAAGTACATTCTGGAAAACGGGACTATCTCAAATGCTATGCTGAGAAAAGAGCCATTATATTAGGGGATGTTTCCTAGTTCAGCTGCTCAAACCACAGGTCCATCAGAATGACTAGGAGGAGTTCAATCCCTGATCACTGGCCCTCTAGAGTTTCTGGCCCATTAGGTCTGGGTGGGACCTGAGAGCTTGCATTCCTGATCAGCTCCCAGGTGACGCTGATATTGTCAGTTCAGGAACTACATTTTGAGAATGGTACAAAAGTGCCATAATTTAACTCCTGATGGAGAATTTCTCCAAGTGTTTGAGCTCAAAATTTGCAAACTAGGGACAATAGGCATAAGCTGACCAACATATGGATGAGTTTAAACCAAGATTTTTTTTTTCCATCTCCTAATTTTTTTAGGTACCACCAAGTCTCTTCTTGACCGTCTGCCCACACTGTGTACTGGTTTTGGGGAATATGCTTTTTCTCAGAATAATTATTTTGGAGACTCAGGATTAACTTGTTCTTTAAATTAGAGTCAGTTTTATGATAATACTGTGTGTGTACTTAATGCTCCATTCTTTTTAATATTAAGGTTATGGGACACTTGGTAATGAACTAATAACAAAGTCTGTGCCTCTGAAGGGAACTACGCATGTATCTGGAAGAATCCACTCATGTTGTCATAACTGAAAGAGTCCAGCTTTATCCAGGCAAGATGAAGAGAAAGCAAAAGGAATTAGGAAAAGGAAGTCCCTCCAAAAGGATCCAAGGAAGATCCCTCCAAAATTTTGTCCCTCCATGAACTAAGATTTACTGGATCAGACACTCATCTGAGGCCTGTGGTTAACCACCGTTGCCTAAGACTGATGGCATATCTACTTCTGGAATTTTATAGTGATGCTCAGAATCGCTTCATACTTAAATTGTAAATTTCAACACAGCCTTTATCAGTAGTAAAGGAGATATTTTGAATTCTATTTGTCTGAGTCTCATTTATGTTACTCAACTGGGTCTGAAGTTAAGCAGTGCATTAGGAAGAGTTTTTTTTGGGGTCCCTTGAAATCTAACACCTATTGTCCAGAAAAAATTCAGTATTACATGTATCTATATGTGTTATAATACAAAATAATATGCATTTTTATGTATGTACCTGCCTCCTGGTTTCATATTATGTTCACAACTCTTGTTCTTTTTTTTTTGCTTCACCTTCTTTATTTATATTTTTCATGCCATAATGTAAAATAATACATAATTAACAATAGATAATACAAGATGTGATATTGTGGAGAATATAACACAATATACACTGTATTATATAGTTTTAAAAATTATTTTATGAGATGATGTGTACAGATACTGTATCTATATCTACATTTATATTTACTATATATAATATTTATATATCTATTGCTGTACACATTATAACTTTTATTTGTGTAAGTAGCCGTAAATACTGTGGTAGATAAACACACAAGTAAAATAACATGTCTCAGATTTGCTGTCCGGTCTGAAACTGAGGACAGATTTGGGGACATAATTTCTCAGGGTATGTATTTTGTGACAGAATTCATATATATAATCTTTCTTCACGTCCTCTATTGTGTTGAAGATGCATATTTATAAGACGAGTAGACTGGGAGGTACTGAGGGACAGAGAAGAAGTGGTGTGATCTACCTGCCCCAATTCTTGGCTCTCAGCAAAAGACCGGAAGGCAGATCCAAAGTGAACTCATGCCTGGGGCAGTCACCCTTAATTACAGCTGAAATCCCATCCTTTACATAAAGGCTTTCCTGACCACTGCACGGTGCACCAGCTTTGGTGGCTATTGATTGAATGAGTCATTTGATGATTTTATGAAACATTTACCACAAGCCAACCTCTAAGTTAAGCAGTTACCAAGTGGATCTTACCTCATTCTCATAAGGTAGCTTCTGAATAGGAGGCTGAAGCTCAAGAAGGTTGTATGACTTTCCAAGGCTGTAAAGTTGGTGTTCAGACCTGGGACTCACATGCAGGGAGTCTGACTCCAGAACCCAGCCACTCAACACTGTAACAAACTACTTCTTAAGGGGGAAACAGGTGTATACATGAGAAACACCCAAAGTCGATTGTTTCTTTCATTATTCTTTGTAGTGTGTGGTTTAATAGTTTAAATGCCCAGGCAAAGTCAGGTTGGGAAACAAAGGTCCTCACCCATATATTCACTTGGATTATGAGGCTCACTGTGTCAGTCAGTTCCTGACCAGGAAGCCCAAGCCTCCAGCAGATAATATTTAAATTATAGGTCTGCTTCTCCTTAAAAAAAAAAAAAAAAAGGAAATCCAGAAGTTATTTGGATTTTCACTGTAACACAGACTAAGGTGTTTGTTAAACAGAATGGAATTTTAAATTTCTCTTTTTCCAAAATTGTCCCACACAGTTGATAATAAATCTTGAAGCTATTCCTTGTCATTGCCATTATGTCAACAATTGGCTTCCCAAGGTGTTAAAAGCTCTGAGATATTCAGTCTGGTTACTAAAGATGTATTCTTAATGGTTTCATAGACTGGCATGTGGATATCTTAAGTGCAAAGGAATTCTTCTCTAAACATGAGCCTAGTGCTCAAGTTGATTTAAGCGATCCATATTAATTATCTCAAGAATGTGACCCTGAAGACTGGCAATGAAAGCTGTTTCTTATTTTCTATTTTATCTTGAAAATGGGTGAGGAAGAAATGTGTTTGGCAAAGATTGCTCAATCCCCACATTTCTCACAAAGTAACTTTCAGTTCAGAAGGATTGTCTTACCTCTGGCTCCCTTAAATACTTTGACAGCTAAGACAGATGCTTAGATATTGCGTTAATTATCATCACTTGAAAATTCTTGCTTTTCTGATTCCTAACAATCAAATTACTTAATTTCAGAGGAAAGAAAACTCAATATAAACTAAAAGAAGCAAAGATTAAAGAGAAAGAAAATAATGGAAGATTTTAATGCCAAAGTGTCTCTGGTTTGGCGTTAAAACAATCTGGTTTAAATTTTACTCTGAAACTTACTAGCTGAATAACCTTGGGCAAAATTCTGATCCTCAGTTGCTCTTAGTAATAATAATAATAATAGGATAATTTATTATTTCAAGGGAAAGTTATGAGAATTAACTTATGTTTGTGTTCTCATAAATAAAGTATAATACAAATACAAATAAGTCATTGATAAAGACCATCAGCATTCTTTTGTTTTCTGATGAGCCCATATGATTGTATGCTTGTTGCTACATTTTTTAAAATTTTCCAATAGTTTTAAAATAATATTCAAATAGTTTAACACTGTTTTTAAAAGAAGCGTATGGTAAGTCAATCAGACAACCATATTAAAAGCTCATCAGCAAAATTCCTCCCTCCCTTCCTCCAGCGTGTCTTTGGTGAAGAGGTAGTGAAGAGGATGATTAGCTTTTATTTGTTGCCAAATTCTGAAAAGAACATTTAACTCAGGTTGAGTTTAAGTTACTTCTTCCAATAAAAAGTGTTTTATATGCAAACCATAAGTCTGAAACTTTAAAATGTATAAACTGGTCAAAGTGAGAAGTCATTTCAAATATAAGGATAAAAATATTCCATGCCTTCATCACCAGAATAAAAAGTAGAAATATTACTAATTTAATTACTTTTCATTCAGAAAATACAGAGATGGTTTTTGAAATAGCTACCTGTTAGCATTGCCAAAATTCTATACCAATTTATCATATTTAGGTAATTAAAAATAATTTTATGTATCATCATGTACAGTGGTCATTCATTCTATAAGTAGCCCAAAGTTAATTTGATTCTACTTAAGCAATTTCTTGTGTTATGGGACATCAACATTTATTCTAAAATTATTTGCATGGAACCATATTACCATGATGGAAACTGAAAAGAAACATTGTTCAACTGTTACTGGATACAACTGCCTTCACTGAGTTTTTGTCCATTTCTACAACTTCATTAAATTTAATTTTCACTACTTTGATGACTCTTACAAGTTCTTGATCTCTGAAAGCTATTTTTGAAGCTTAATGAATTTGTTTCAATGGAGGTTTTCCTTATAAAGATGACCTAAAACAATTTAGCTACTTGTTCTCTTAATGAAAGGGCCAAAAAATGGGCTAATTTTGAGATCAATGGAAAGTAATAGCAAGGAAAGCATCTCTCATTCAAAAATGTCCTATTGGTCAATTATTACTGATATCCCTTTATTGGTTGTTATTGTTATTTATTTATGAAAGTATATGAGGCGGTTTTAAAAGCATGTGTGGTAATGCTTCAATCTATACAAGGACACTAGGAAGATAAGAAAGTAAAGTTGAGAGAAGTAATATAAAATGAGGAGGGGGACTTGGGTGGCTCAGTCAGGTAAGCATCCAACTCTTGGTTTCAGCTCATGTCATGATCTCATGAGTCCTGAAATAGAACCCCACCTTGGGCTCCTGGCTCAGTGGGGAGTCTGCTTGAAGATTCTCTCCCTCCATCCCTTCCCCCATTCATTCTCTCTCTCTTTCAAATAAATAAATTCAAATAAATAAATAAATAAATAAATAAATAAATAAATAAACAAACAAATAAATAAAATGAGAGAAGAATAAGGCAAAAAGTTAGGCCCCAGATTTCTGAGCAAAATGCCAAGCACAATTATTTACAAGATGTAGAGTTGCAAAATAAGCAACTTCCTTAAAATTTGCAATCCATTTGGACACTGAGGCCTGAGAGAAATTTCTACTCCATATCCTCCTGAAGAGCACTGTACGGCATCATTGTAAATACCCTTCATACTGTCCCACATTAAATACAGTCAAGTCTCCTCAGGGCTCTGTACTACAACATTCATGGTGTCTGTGGAAGATTTAGTAAAAGTAATTACATAAGGCTAAATGTAGTATAGGGCAGGCTCAGTCTGACTGGATGGAGCCAAGGAGAACTTACTGCAGAATGGTAGTTCATATCCTCCATAAATATTAATATAGCCACTAAGTACTTTTCTGGGGAAAAGAAATAACTCATGGGTGGGGCCAGTGTTTATCTTAGACCTAAGAAAAATGAAAAATCAATAAGCCCAAAATTATACAATGAAAATGGAAGCACCAAATACCTGCCTTAGTCAAAAACACAGTCTCAATTTAAGTCAATCAGAGAATACCAAATTTTGAACTGTGTTTGGATGAAATCCTTAAGGGAAATAGCAAAATTTTCCCTGAATTCCAAGCCACCAAATATGTATGATTTTTATATCCATATCTCTATATAGATAGATATAGATAGATAGCCCATAACATAGATATAATATGCTGGAGAATGCCTATCTACAATTATTCTTTGAAATAGGCTTAAGCCATTCTTTCTTACAGAAATTAGGTAAGTCAGCTGTCTATAAAGGAGACTTCCAGTTTACTTTATTCACCCATAGAACAATGCTTTTTTTCTCTTTTAGCGGTATGGGAGCACAAGCATTCAGTTCAACGAAAACAAATATCACGTTAAAAGGACAATTTGGAAAATGGTAGAAAACAGAAGGAGGATAATATAATTTGTTATTAACCTGCTAGAAATTATTTTCTGACATGAGAAGATAATATCACTATAATTATATGTCATTAATAACTATAATCTTAGGCAAATTACTTACCTGCTCTTTATCTCAATATTCTCAACTGTTCAATGAAAATAACAATAGCACTTCTTAGTTTTGTTGTCAGAAATGAGATAATGCATGTAGATAGGCCCAGAATAGTACTCAGCACAAGTGCTCACTGCAAAAATTTTATGTTATACTAGCAAATGTATCCATTATCCACTGCATAACAGAGCACCATGATGGAATTGCTGGGCCTGTAATCTGCTCCTAACGTAGAATCCAGCCAATCCTGGATATTCTAAATCGTCAGAAATCACATAAGTCAGCAGTCTGGAGTACTGTTACTGCATAGGATTTTCAAAAGCAGAAATTCTTTCATGACCCTTTCTAATCACTAGGGAAGAAATGAATATTCTACCACCAGCAGAAATCAACAAATTGATTATAACTCTGGGGTTTGGTGGGGGGGAGGGTGATTTGGCTCATTGCTAGATAAATCACTGGATTCATAAACGCAAGCCTTGCAGCAGTATAATTCAAATGTAGTTTTCAAAAAAAATTTACATTATTACATATTATATTAGCTTTCTATAGCTGCATGATAAATTGTCATATAGTTAGCAGCTTAAAACTATACTCATTTTTTAATTGACAGTTTCTGTGGGTCCAGGAATGGCCTGACTGGGTTCTCTGCTCAGGGTCTCACAAGGCCAAAATCAAGGTTAATGGCCAGGGCTGTGATCTCATGTGGGGCTCTGAGTTCCTATTATCTATAGTGCTGTGGTTTCTATACACTCACTGGCTGTCAGCTTCTCTCAAAATTTAGAGACTTCCTGCATTCCTTGCTATGTGGACCCATCCATTTTTAAAGCCAGTAACAGAGTTTCTGTGCCTTGAATTTCTCTCATGCTTCATAATTTGTCCCCGTCCTCAAGACACTGTTTTAAAGTGAACGTAAGTGTAGCTTAAGTCAACCAAGATAATTTCCCTTTTTAAATTGCAGCTATGCCATATATACCTATGATGTTAAGAATTATAGAGGCTGTGGACAGACCAGTGGATGGGTCATTCCAGGGACATCTTAGGATTCTGCATACCTCACAGTCAGAGACCTTAAGGATTAATTATTCAAATTCTTCTAGAGGGTCTACTATATTGACTTATGATGCCAAGTCTTACAATATAGAGGAAAGAAACTGGCATATATTTCAGAAGCAATGTTCAGTTATTCTATAAATTTGCAATTTTAAAATACAAGGTTGCCTTTTCTATAGATGATAAATAAATTCTAGGCTAAAATAGGCAGAACCATACTCTTGGCTTTGAGGACAAAAACTGAAGAACCTGATACCAGCATTCCCCATGTGCTTTGTTTACCATGAATTTTTTCATCAACTGTCCACTATATGGGTGTGTTACCAGCGTTCCTACAGAGATTATCACAGCAGATCAAGAACATATAGAACAACTGCTCTTAATTTATAAAGATGAAACAAGTAAGATTATCAGGAGTTGCCAGAACCTGAATTCCCAAGACTAAATTCAAGAAACTCATATCATGAGTGACTGTATTCTAGAATCCACTCACATGACTAGATATTTTGTCTTTATTTCACATCTTTCTATAAGGAATTATATATTCTTTGTAAAGCAGTTTATATTAATGATATGTTAAGATCTGAGCTGAAGTTCTGAATTTTGTTTCTCATCTCATTTTATGTATTCTATCACCTTGTTTTTATTTGTTTCTATATTTTTTTTATGTTTCACAGGTGGTGTGAGTGTGGGTTGGCTGATTGATTTTTGCTACGGGACCAACTTGGTAAAGTTAAAAAAATATGCGTGGCTTGTTTTCAAATGTATTATATTTTCATTATAGCACAAGTATATGTTTATGTATATATGTATATCAAGTATCTATAAACTGGTTTTCTGATGACAACTCATCACAAAAGATTATTAAATCAGGGATGACTTACCTATTTCAGTCAGCAACAAGAGATTATTTAGTAGCTCTTGGAGCCCTCAGTTGTTAAGGATGGTGAGTTTGCCTAGGCCAGTGTGAAAATTAAGGATGTTTGAATGAGCTAACGGGACAATGCCACACTCTTGTACCTTACAAGAAGGTTGTGCTTTCAGAATAAGCAAAACTGAAGAAGGGTTGTATATCAAATCATCTTGATATAGACTAAATTTATTAGCTTAAATTTCTTGCAAAAAGGACTTCAGAATCTCATGAGAATGTGCAGTAAAAAGGGGTTCTGACAGCAAGGAATGGCTTAAAGAAGTCTGCAGATAAAGCTCCTCTCCTTCACGATATTGTCTAGGGCAGCCTTGAGCCCTCCCTAGAGTCCACCCCCCAGGCCTACTAAACACAGAGGATTTACTTTTGGTACTCACCAAACCTCTTGATCCTATAAAATATCTTTTGGAGGCATGACAAATAAATTTAAAATACATATTTAGCTCAGTAGATAACTGCACATACATATGCAGTCTTTCTTTTTTTTAATATTTATGAAAGATGGGAAAAGGAGAAGGGCAGATGAGTAAACACTGAAAAAGTTTCTCCTTTACTCTCTACTGATGCATTAGACTGGAGATGCGGAGGTCATGCACAGCAAGACTGGTGTTAATGACCATAAACTCCACAAAAAATGCTCTTAACATAACCGAAGATATATAGCAAGATGAATCAAACAGTGAATAAGGACTTGGAAAATAAAGTCACAATTTTGCAGAAGAAAAATGGTCTTCTGATAACCCAAAACTTTACTAAAGAGAGGGAAAGAGAAAGAGAGGAGAAAGAGAAGGGGGGTGCAGGGGTTAGGGGGAGACTGAAGCCAAAAGAGAGGGAGATGGAAAGGGAAACGGAGTTGGGGAGAAGATGTGAAAACTATTGTATTGTGCAAATTTGATTCTTGAATTTCATCAGGCAACATAAACAGTAATGAGAGCATTTATCTTCTTAATAAAGATATAGCTCAGTATCATTTAAATATATGCTTTTGTCTAGATATTTTATTTCCCTAGTTATCAAAAGTAATTATTCTAAGAAGATTTACACTTGAATAACTGCCCAAAAATATGTTATGATCCTGTATAGGTGATGTAATTTCCCTTTTGGTTGATTTCTTCTTAATTAGTTTTTGTCAATGTTGTACATTAATTATACTCCAACATTTCAAGGTCTGTTTGTTTTCTGATTCAGAAAAATTAGTCTGTATCCTTTAGTTATGTAAAAAGTCTAACATTTAATTAGAAACACGTCATATCAGATTTATGTAATGGGCTGTAACCTTGCCAATGCCTACATTACCGCTGAGAGATAATCAGTCATTTTGGAAAGCACATTCACTCTTGGAATACAGTGGCGTTCCAAATCATTGTCCGTTCTTTGCATTCTTTTTATTTTCCCCCAATTTATTTTAGTCTCACATCTTTTTCCTTTGCCCCAAACTTCCCCAGCTTCCTCATCATTGCATGTGTATTATTTCTATTCTTCCTTACTGACTGCTTTTTCCTTTAATTTTCTCTTGTTCTAACTTGCTAGAAACTCTTTTTCCTTGTCATTGCTTTAATTTTGTGAGAAGATATAAAGGAAATGAAGTGAACTCTGAGAAAGTAAAATGTTAACCTCCAGCAGACTGAACACATTTTGGAGGAAAGTTTCAAATGAAATTAGTAAGATAGAACACCTCTATTGATACATAACCAGGAATCTCTTTGAAAGGAACGCATCTCAGTAATTCCCCATACTCGTGCTTTTAGAAGTCTCAAGAGTAGGAGGAATCAGTTACCTCAGCTTGACCAATAGGTATGTTTTCATAGTTGTATAAATTTTCCAGGTCCTCCAAGGCGGCATCGTATGTTTCTGAATCATAGCTGATGGGTCCCAGAGTTGGAGCGGTCCCAGCAGCATCAAAGATGACAAGTCCCAGAATGAGTCTCGCCAACATTTTCATTTTTCAAGCTTTCCTATTCAAAAAAGGCCAAAATGTATAAATATTTAATTGATGATAACTTATGAATACTTTTCACTAAATAGGAATGATAAATCAACGTCAATGCTGTGGGACTCAAACTGGTAGCTTTCCTTACACGGATCATTTGTAAACATAACACAGGAAATTGTATGGATTCTGAAGACTATTGATACTGACGTTCAAATTAATCACAAACCCATCCACGTTTTTACAGTAGATAGTGTAATTACAGTGAAATTGACTTTACATCATAGAGAAACACAGAGAAAATGGGATGTGGAAATACTGCCATGCACTTATTCAGAAAAGCTTTCATGTCAGAGTTTTACTTTATACTAAGCATTAAGTTTCTTTCATCGACTCTGGGAGTAGGAAGGAAGAGGAGGAGGAGGAAGAGGAGGGGGCTATAACTGCGACTCCATTTCACAGATGAGGAAACCAAAACAGGGTTAGCTGGTCACCTAACTAGGACTCATAACTGTTTCTTGCACATGCAAGCCTAGGGATTTTTCCAGACAAAATAATGAAGGAGTGTTTTTGTTTTTGTTTTTTTTCCCCTTTTACTTCCTTGTTGCCTCTGGGTATCATTAATGTATGCATAAGTTAACATATGTCCACGTTAACACTTCATGCAATATTTTTCAAAACTTATTCTTAACTAAATGGAGCAGAAAAGAAAGTTATTTTTCCTTTAGTCCTTAGTGTTTTCTTTCAATTTTCAATAGCCATCGAAGCTTTAAACTCAGAATCAATAAGAATCCCTATCTAAACGATACCGTTTGGCAACATTTCCTTAGAGGAGGATTTCCGCACACATGAGATTAAAGAGTCTTTTGTTTTGTAATTCTTTGTTAATCACAATTCCTATTTTCCATGATAGCATCCTGCTTTGGGGAGGCTTCAATCAAAATCTTATTATTTTAATTGTATTTATAATATATATAGAATATGTTATACATGGATACACATGTATAATAGATGTATAATATAATTTTAATTATTTTAGTTCTGTATGTACTCCTTTGAATACATTTTAGTTTAGAAAAAAAAACTCTCCTGTTTAATTTTAAGTATTTAAGTTGGGCCTATCGAAATGTTACCTGGTGGTCGTTTATTGAGGAAGCAAAGCCCTTGTAAAACTTTTTATCAAGCATGTCTCATTTAAAGGTTTTGTATTTTGGGTACACTTCTTAGGTTTACTTCAAGAACAGAACCTCTGGTGTTCGTACCTATGCATACATGTAAAAGGGAATTCATGATAAATATTACTTTTAAACTTGAATGCACTGGCAGACAAACTGACCTTCAGTTACTTGAAAGAAAGTCTTTATGAAGCAGGTTTAGGCAGAGGGATATGAAATCCCGCTGAGAATAAGAACCAGTACAAGGAGCTCCTTTTTATTCCCTCCTATGCTTTCTTCAAATCACTTTTTTTATTCACACTGGATAAACGAAGCCTCTATTTTACCTGCCTTTGCGAGACTCTTTGCAGGGTTGGGGATTTGGAACCGCTGGACACAGTCACCAACAAAGTCCTACTTAATCAAACGGTGTGATTTACAAATCTTCCAGGAACCATTCTTCCCTTTTCAAGTGGGAAGCATTCACAGGGACCAGCACTAACCTCGAAAGAATATTTTCCTTTTCCATTTCTGGACACTCTCATTGTTCAAAGTAATTATGCACTGGCTGATTATTTTTCTCACTTCACACTCTGTATTTGATTAGAAGTGTCTCCGTTCTTTGAGTTTACTTGCATTGTGCATATCCCCTAGAACTATCAGCAGTAAGAAAGTCTGTACAAAGCCTGGAACTATGAAGAACACCTCTCTATGTTTAGTTTTAAAAGGATGTTTCTTCCTTCAAGTAATTATACTAGTATTTATGGTAGTGTCTTTGCTGAGACTTTGAATTTGTTGTGCACTTCATGCCATGTCATGATATCTTGAAAATTATGCTTATATAAAACTTTAAAATAGAGACCTTAAAAGGACACTCCAAATGCTTAATTTCCATGTGCTCATCAGTATATTTTTAAACACCTGAAATCTCCCCTTTTTCTTCTTTTGCCTAATATTTCAATCAATACTAATCAATAGTGCCTGATTATCCTGGCAGGAAACATGGTCTATGTGAGGGCACTTGCTTTAAGGACTATATTGGAAACTAGTATAATTTTATTGGCATCTATCCTAACTATTAAGATCAACTATTTTACTGTCAGCTATTAATTCCTGAGCTAATTCAAAATTTTGGATTTTCCAAGAATAACATAAATATAAAATAGCAAACTTAAACCCAATCCATTGCATCGCTGAGATATTAAAGCAAGTTGAATTATTTTTTAAAAGGTTATTATAGTAGAAAAAATTCTCTGACCCAAGAAGAAAGCAAGTGTAAAAACTTACCTTTGGCTCCTACTTGGTGAAATGGCACTGAGTGACTGAAGACGCAGAGCTGGTAGTATTTGCCCCTGACCAATGGTTGTGAATTCTGGCCTGTGGGAGGTGGAATTTATAACACTCAATTTTCTGTTTGAGAAAGCTAACCTTGAGAAATGCTTCTCAGTCTTTAGAAACCCCAAATTACTTTAAAGTCCCTCAAAATAAGCAGTAGAATCCAAATGACACACAGTACAGAGCTCTTGAAATTACGTTAAAGGAGTTATCATTGCCAATGTGTCCCCCTAAACATTTTAAATGGAAAAAGTGGGTTTTACTATATTTCAGCTATAACAAGCTCACCAGTTAAGAAAAAGTTAATGTATACAGTGATACTATGGGTGAATATTTTAGAATTGTTCTAATAAAAAATAATTTCCTTGCATGTATTGAATTGCTTTCTTCTCTTTTCATTAATGTTAATAGAAATTCAGTAAATGTTGCAAAAGCCTTACCTGTTTAATGTTGGGTAAGTAAAAAAAAAATCCAAATTATTTTGATTGTTTGGAATGCTCTGAGAGGAATGAAAAAATAAACCCTGTGCATGCCCATTTAAAAAAAAAAATCCTGAAACAGTACATAAATATGATCTGAGCATTTTGAAAAAAAAAAAAAGGCTCCTTTTTTCTTCCTTTTATCTATCAGAGCCAAACAAATCAAATTACATAAAAACATTATCCCCAACCATACAAGATTTGCCGTAGGCTCCTGGTACCTGACGTTGTTTGTGATATTCAGCTTTATTAGCGGTTTGGAGAGAAAGTACATTTGTATTAAACTTGCATTCTTCGTCTCACTGCATTCACACTGCAAAACTTCTAGAGGAAGACGAACCTTGTGTCATGTATTCTGGCTCCTGGCATGCTTTCCATAAATCCAGGAGTCAGGTTCTAACCTGTGCATCGGGAATCCTTTCTCCTTGACCAGAAGTGAATAGCCGTATTGAATTTTGAAAGTGCATTAGGGCACACTGATGGAGGAGCAAATCTGTCTTGAGGACGCTCACGCCTCCCTCTGCCCTCCCTGTCTTCTCCCTCCCCATCCCAAACTCGGCTTGCGGATTCAGGGCGCCTTCAGTCCTTGTCCTCATCACCCACACCTGCTTCCGCACTTCTTCGTGGTTCGCGTTCAGCATGCATTATTTTTCTTGGGACCCGTTTTATTTGTAATGGAAACGGTGATTCTGGGTGAAATATACAGAATCTACCAAGACCCCTCCGACAGCAGAGGGGCCATCCTGGGGGGTAGGGACGCCTTCCTGGCCTCCTTGCAGTGTCACATGATATGGATGCTACTTTCAGAAGCACTTCTGGAAAGAGGCGGGAATCTGAGTTCCCCCACTGGCGCTGGCGCAGCAATGCCCCCCACTGTGTCTCTCAACACAGTCTCCATCAGAGGAGTCCCCCATTCACAGATGGGCGGCGCTGGAACATTAAGTTATCCGGTGTCACAGGTGACACAAACAAAGAGAAAACCAAATTGGGTCAAGTTCCCAGATGTTAGCGAGGTCATCTGAGGGATGCAGGTGAGGGTAGAAAGGCAGTGACGTCTCTCAGTTTCTTAGATTCTAAGGCTGTTTGCCTGTCACTAGATGTTAGGGTCTTTTAGGTGCTTTAGGGTAAACAGAGATGAATAGGATATCCGTGAAAATACCTAATAATTCTTCTTCTTCCTCCATGATTTAATCTAATACTCTGCACACACTGTCAGGTGACAAAGGTGGCAAATAGACAAAATGTGTCCGTTCTATTCTCGAAGTCTCTGGCTGAACCTGTAAGATTCTGTTTCCAGAAATAATATTTTCACACTCTCCTTTAGTGACCTGTTGGTTCAAGTGACACTGTTCTTAGGCTTCAGAACATTGTCTACTAATGCAGTTGTTTCATGACAATTTAATAACTAAATTCTTTGTCCTGATACAGAATTGAAAACAGAAGTGATCATTCCTGAGTCTTTTCTTTTTCCAGATAGATGAATCTTTCACTTTTCCTTATAAAATGTGGACAATTTTTAAGTCATTTCTCTTGGTCTTATTTGGACTCTCTCCAATATTTCAAAATTTGAACTGTGGAAGCTCAAATTTGTAACAATCTCATGAGGACCTAATCTCTATATAATAGTGAGAAGGATTAATTACCAGGTCCAGCCTTTCTTATCCTTGGTAAGTATCTTTTAGTTTCATGATAATTTTCTTATTAGAGCCTGAGCTTGGTTATCAGAAACCCTCAGGGGACCAGTTTTTCAGACTAGTTGCACTATCTAGTAACCGAGGCTTTCTGGCTTTATCTCTTTAAGCCCCAAAATGGTTTACAAATCCTTATGGCTACAATTCTTAACAAAATTAATTAAATATCATCCTGCTTGCTTAAATGGAATTAATTTTTTAAAAGATTTTATTTACTTGACAGAGGGAGAGGGAGAGAGGGAACACAAACAGGGGAATGGGAGAGGGAGAAGCAGGCTTCCTGCTGAGCAGGGAGCCCAATGTGGAGCTCAATCCCAGGACCCTGGGTTCATGACCTGAGTCAGGGCAGATGCTTAACAACTGAACCACCCACGCGCCCCTAAATGGAATTAATTTTAAACAGAATTGTCTTCTTTCAATGATCCTCTTTGGTTTTTTTTGTTTTTTTGGGTTTTTTTTTTTGTTTTTAAAGATTTTATTTATTTATTTGACGCACAGAGAGAGAGAGAGATTATAAGTAGGCAGAGAGGCAGGCAGAGAGAGAGATAGAGGAGAGAGAGGAGATGCGAGCCTCCATCCCAGGGCGCTGAGATCATGACCTGAGCCGAAGGCAGAGGCTTTAACCCACTGAGCCACCCAGGCGCCCTCAATGATCCTCTTTGTTCTGTGGAGTGGTGAACAGAGAAGAGCCTTCTGAGGATCCCACGTGGTTGTCTGGCCTTTTCCTCAGCCCTGAAAGGCCACATCAGTAACAGCGACAGGAGGGTATAGATACCCCGCCCCACTGATTATAAGGAATAAAACCATTCCCTGAAATGATTAGCTACCGTCCTATGGAGAAGCCCCATGTGGTCCTAGAGACTTCGTGCTCATCAGTAGGGCTCCTAGAGTTTGGGACCGCAAACCCATATACATTGGGCTCTCTGTATCCCCTAATCTGCTCTGATCACCTCCTCCAGAATCTTTCAAGGCCGATCTGCAATCTGCAAACTCTCCTTTGCCCTCCGTTTCTTGTTGGAAAATGTCCCTTTGTTTCTTTTATCTTAAAAAAATATGGCTGTCTCCCAACAAAATTTTCTGCCGCTGTGGTGGGTTTGATTTTTTTTTTCTTCTTCACTCACATAATTTGAAGATGGAACAATTTTTCTTATTTTACACTTTCTCTTTCAAGTGATTTGTCCTCTTTACTCTTTCAAAATTTTGACCCATTCCGAAACTCAGGGCATTTGGCTTAGCCACCTGTCACCTCTTCCCGTCATCAACGGCTTGTTGTTGACTTTAGCTCATGGTTCGCTCACTCAGACCCTGTCATTATTTCCAGGAATGCCAGTCTCCATGTACATGATCCTTCTATCGTGGTGGCTCCTTTAGCTTCACAGGTCCCGTCAAGTTACTGCGTTCCTACCCAGGCACTCGCCATCTGTCATGTCGTCTAGCCCGTCATCACCAAGTAGTACGTAACCCTACTAATGGGGCACTATTATCATTTTCTTTTTGCCTAATGAGACCTTCTTACCATAGCTTCCACCCCTTTTCCACAATTCATTGCATCTCTTATCTTTACATCTCTCTTTACCTTTATATATATGATGCACCATTATCATGTTTATACCTTTACAAGCACTTTCTGCTTTCTTCTTCTTTTCTTTCTCTTCCATCATACTTACCTGGAAAAGCCTCAACTTTAATTGAATATGACTCCCAACTTTCTTCTCTCCTGCATCTGAGGAGCTGTATATTACCAGTGAAAATCACATACAACAATGATTGGTGTCACTTTAAAGTCTTTAAACTGATCTTCAACCCTGGCCAACAGATCTACTATTCTAACACGTCTATTTTATAACATTTTTTTTCACCTCTCAAACCTCCCATGTTCCTTTTCTATTCACTGAAAGTCATTAGAGTGATGGTAGAAGTCATCAGAAAAATACTCTGTTAAATTTGCCCTCCAATCCACTTGCACGTATATGCATCCTCTGTGGTTTCTCCTTCTGTGACAGAGCAAGATGTTAAAAGCAAATTTCCCAAATGATGGCTAGGATATTATTCTCTTTCCTCTATTGAAGATCTGTGTTTCTTTAATTATCTCCTCCCTCCCAGCATCTCCCTTTCTGCTAGGTCATTTCTACATATAGACACATATGCTCTGGCCAAAACCCAGGCAGGAATTCCCTCTAACACAAGTGAACGGAAGGAAGGTAAAAAATGGCAGCTCCAGAAGAGAGAGTGTGGGGGGACGGGGTAACCAGGAGATGGGTACTAAGGAGGGCATGTGTTGTGATGAGCATTGGGTGTTATATGCAGCTAATGAATCGTTGAACACTACATCAAAAACTGGTGATGTAATGTGTGTTAGCTAACTAAACATAATAAAAAAATAAATAAATGCAAAAAAATAGTGGCTACAGCAATGTCTTTGAGAACACTCTGAAGACATTCAGAGTCCAATTATTTTAAAACACTGCAGAGTCTAAAACTTTTTCTGCAAACTTGATTCATTCTACATTTGAAATTATGCCTCAATTTTATAAATTACATTTTCATCTTACCACTGTCCTATTTTTATGACCCCTTTTACAGAAAGAAAAAAAAAATCCCAAACAAATGGTGTTCATTGGCTGTTTCCCCTTGCTCTGTTCCTATTCACTCTCCATTCCCCTGCAGTTTGGGTTCTGTATGGGTAATTTTCTGGCTTTGTCTTAACTGCTGTCCTAGCAGCCAACTTTGGTTTTACTGCGGTTTTCCTCTTACCCCACTGGCTATGCCTTGTCTCTTCCTTTGTTAGCCACCTCTTTCTCTACCCAGCCTTTCAGTTTTGGAGTGCTTCTGGTTTTAGTTCAATGATTCATCTTTTCTCTATTTATCCTTTTCCCTGTGGGCCCTCCACTATTTCCATGCTATAATTACAACAAAACAAGGATAGCGTCAATACTAACTAACATTTTGAATGCTCACTCTGCACCTGGCATTGTTTATTATCCTCACTTGCTGAGCTCCAGGGAGGTTAAGTGACTTCAACCAGTAAGAGGCAGAACCCAAATCAAAGCTGAAGCAGTCTGGTAGCGAAGTCCAAGTTCTTAACCACAACACTGAACCACCACCTTCTGTTTAAATCCTACAGATTTACATCTCCTGTCCTCATCGTACACTCTGAGCTGTGGATCCTTATATGCTATTGACTACTTTGGACTTGACAACTTCATCTGGATCCATCATTGGGCCATCACAGTGTGCCTGAGATAATGGCCCTGGATCCACTCTAAATTTCATTCTTTTGCTCTTTGTGTTTAATTAAACGACATCATGTCCCTCTTAGTTGGTTCCAGTCCAGAGCCTTAAAATTCCTGTAGATTTCTTCCATTTCCTTACTCCTCCGCCTCCATCTAATCTATCAGAAGAAGCTGGTTCTACTTCCTGGGCATCTCGTTCTACCATCCTTTCTCATCTGGACGATCAAAAAAGCCTCTTACCAAGTCTCCTTGCTTCCTCTCTTGTGCTTCTATCATTCACTCTCCAAACACCAGCCAGAGGTCATCTAAGATGTAAGTATATGAAACTCCATGTTTTTTCATTGAAACATTCAGTAGTTTCCTATTTCTCTTTGAACAAAATTAAAACTCTCACGCCATGTCCCCCAAAGCTCCCCATCAACTACAGCCTACCTACTTCTCCAAGCTTAGATCAAGCACCACTCTCTCTGTCACTTGCTACAGGCATACGGATGGCCTTGCTGTTCCTGAATCAGGCCTGACTGTGGCTTCCTCAAAGGGTTGCACTTAATGTTGTCACCCCTTATGTTAGAATGGCTAGATAGTTTTTTAAACTGTTCATGTTTTTGCATAATACCTGAAAGGAGCTTTCGGGCTTAGGCCCCTCCCCATCAGAGTGAACCATCTTCCTTTCCATCACACTCCAATGCCTATGCTACAATTGTGGGTTTTTTTCATTGCCACAACTTGTTATTATATTTTTCTGTTTTATATATATACGTATTAGATGTGTAAAGATAGATAGATAAGTAGATGGATAGATAGATAGATCTCTCCCAGGTTAATATAAGCACCATGATGCATAAAATTTACCAGTCTTATTCACAATTATATCCTTAGTGCCTAAAATAGTCCTTGGCCCACAATTCGTGCTTAGTGTTATTTGAATGAATCGATCAATTAATGATTGACTACATGAATTAAATGCATAGCAATTCAAAGTAATAAATAATTACTTCATAAACTATTACAGGGGAATGCCTGGGTGGCTCAGTCTGTTAAGGGTCTGCCTTTGCTCAGGTCATGATCCTGGGGTCCTGGGATGGAGCCCCACATCGGGCTCCTTGTTCAGTGGGGAGTCTGCTTCTCCCTCTGCCCCTCATTCCACCTGTGCTTGTGCTCGATCTCTCTCTCAAATAAATAAACAAAGTCTTTAAAAAATTAAAAAAATAAACTACTATAATTTGCTTGGGGTATTCTAAAATACATAGGATTACTTGCATTTATGATAAATGGTTTTTAGCTTCTCTTTTTTTCTTTTTTTTTTCTTTCTTTCTTTTTTTTGAATTCCATCTTTCTGCTTGGCTAACTGTCAAGCTCTCTCTTAACACTTTCTAAGCTGCTGCCTGTGGGCTTCGTGGAGCAAGTTTTGCATTTACTCTCTGCTAAGACTTTCTTGTGTCACATATAGAGATATAAGGTACAGATTTTTGATGAGAATTTGAGAGTTTCCATACCAGTTAGGATTCCTTCCAAATAGAACTATAAAAAACCCCCAAATCAAACTGTTTTAGGAAACAGGGAATTCACTGACCCAAGTAACTGAAAGGTATAAATTTCTCTCTTTTCAGAGAACTTCTGTTTGTTGACATCATTCTCAGTGGGTCCAAACAAAGGAGGTGACTATGTCTGTTTCATATCTTACATCTTTCTGGGTTAAAATCCAGAGGAAAAGAGGGGAGTTCTCTGTTCTAGTAACCTAAGAAAGTATTAGCTTTTGTGGCATTGATTCTGATCAAATTGCACACACATAGTTAATTATAATTACTAATTATTCACTTTTGACAAAAGATTTTATTTATTCATTTGAAAGAGAGACAGAGAGAGCAAAAGCAGAGGGAGAGACAGAGGGGGAGGGAGAAGCAGACTCCCCACCAAGCTGAGAGCCCAATGTAGGGCTAGATCCCAGGACTTAGAGATCATGACCTGAGTGGAAGGGAGACGCCCAACCATCTGAGCCATCCAAGAGCCCCAATTAATTAATCACTTTAAAAAATGGAATTGAGAGAATTTAGTGTCTGTTCAGCTAAGTCCTCACCTCATTTGAGGTTCTGCTCAAATGTCACCTCTCCAGTCCCTGCTTTTCTGCCATTCCATCTAAAAGAGAATCAACTTCTTTATAACCCTTATAACTATTTGACATTCTCATAGAGATTGTTAACTTCTTTATTTTCCTTGCCAGATTGTGATCTTCACAAAAACATGATATATCTATTTTCTTTATGGCTACATTTCTAGTCCATAAGCACATAGAAAGCAGTCAATAAATATTTGTTGAATAAATTAATGAACCAGCTTAGATCTCTGGCCAAATGCTTTACCCCTGAGCCTGCAGTGAACTGGGAAAGGAGTGGTTTCCAGCAGGGACTAGTAAAAGAAGAGCAAATGAACCATGAGTGGTGAGTCTTTGAACTTTAGTGCGGAACTTTCTGAAACCTATTTTGTATGAGATGAGGGGTTTTCTTAAATTTATTATTTTTGTCTGTCTTCCCAAAGAATCAACATAAAGTATCAACAAGTCATTGACAGACAAGATATTACAGTAGTACCATTAAATCTCTGCTTCATGTATAGTTTAAGATTTTTATTTATTTATTTATTTGATAGAGAGAGACCACAAGTAGGCAGAGAGGCAGGCAGAGAGAGAGGAGGAAGCAGGCTCCCTGCTGAGCAGAGAGCCCGATGCGGGGCTTGATCCCAGGACCCTGAGATCATGACCTGAGCCAAAGGCAGAGGCTTAACCCACTGAGCCACCCAGGAGCCCCTCATGTATAGTTTATGGAATACTCTGTTTTCCATATCATTTTCACATTACTCATGCTTAATCAATAATAATTATAATAACATTTGTAGACACTGTTAATACTTTTTAATCATAATTTGGACTCCTAATTACTATATTTTATTTGCCTTTCTGATGTTGCGTCTTTGTAAAAAGCTTATCATTTTGGTATAAATGACACATTTTCATCATTATAAAAATTCAAGGACTAATTACGTTTTGAGAAAAAGGGAAAATAACTATCCAAATGCTCACCACCCAAAATGTTATCTCTGTGTATCTACAGATAACAATGCTTTAGCTTTATCTGTTTCCAAATTTTTCCCCAAAAAACATTTCACATGTGCCAAATTCCCTGAAGTCTCGCATGGTTGAAAATGTCTGTGAACTTTTTACTCTGAGAACAAATTGTTTGGTAGGATATTCTTAGGTCACATTTTTCTTAGGACACTGAGACATTGCTTCATTGTCTTCTGGCTCTAAATGTTGCAGTGGAAAAGTCTGAAGCCAGCCTAATTATTTTCCACTGTTTAGGTCATTTTCTTTTCTCCTCTGGAGGCTTATAAGATGTTTTCTACACCTTGAGCCTTGGTAACATCACCAAATGATGGCTTGACATTTATGGTTCTGTACCAATCTTTCCAAGAGAAGAACGCGTTTCACTTGCAGATTAGTTATTACTCTTAATTTCAGTACAAATCTCTTCTAGCCTACCTTTGAATTTTGATTTCTATTTAATTCATTGTAATAATTTTTCTAAAATAACAATTACATCATACTGAAACTCATTCTGTTTTTTTCTACCACCCTCTCTTTTCACTCTAGTCAATGTTCTTATTTTTCTCTTTCTTGTATATGTCCTTAAACTGGCCACTCTTCTATTGTTTTTAGTAAGTATTTTGAAATATACCCAAAGGAATATTAACAAAGGCCTGTTCTCCATGGGAAGCTGCTCTATCAGAGGCCCCTCTGACCTGACAGAAGGGCAATCAGCCAACTCCAGCTCCTGATAGCCTTTTTGTCCCACATAAAGAGAGAGAGAGAGAGAGAGAGAGAGAAAGCACTAAGGCATATTTCCCAGAGATTAAGGTCTACTAAAAATCTGAGATTTAACTACAAAAATACACAATGCTTACCCTCCCCAATACCTTACCAGCACATCAACAGGGTTTCAACATAAAAACAACAGGTTAGAACTGAGAAAGCTTCAAGAGACAGACTCTACTTAAGAAAGAGTTCTTAGGGGAAACCCAAAGGCAACAGGGGCTAGGGAAAACATTCAACAAGGAAATTAGAGAAAACTAAAACTTCTGGCACCTACAGCTATGGCAAACATGGAACACAACCCAACTCTTGGCCAGATTAACAGAAAAGCTTGCATTAAAAGCTAATTACCTCAGTGCCTATTACCACATACATCATGCCCAGCTTTCAACCAAAAATTACAAGATATACTAAAAAATAAGAAAAACACAGTTTGAAGAGAAAAGGCAAGTATTAGAACATGACTCAGATATGACACAGATTTTGAAATGATCTGATGGAGAATCTAAAATAAATATGGTTAATTGTTAAGAACGCTATTGGAAAAAGTAGACAACATGCATAGAGAGTGGATAATGTTGTGTATGGACAAGTGAAATGAATGACAGCAATGCTGGAAAGGATGGGAGGAAGGAGTTGGGAGCACTATGTTTATAGCAGTTTCATTCATACTCTCCAAAAACTGGAAGCATTCAAAATATCCTTCAAAGGTGAGTGGATAAACTGTGGTACACCCATGCAATGGAATATTATTCAAATATTTTTTTAAATGAGTTATCAAGCCATAAAAAGACTTGGATTAAAATTGAATATGCTAAATGAAAGAGGCCAATCTTTAAAGTTGACATATCGTATGACTCCAACCACAGGACATTCTGGGAAAGGCAAAAATACAAAAACAGTAAAAAGATCAGTGGTTGCCAGGTGCTTAGAGGGTATGTGCAGGGGTTAGTAGGTGAAGCACAGGGCATTTTTTGGGCAGGGAAACTATTCTGTATGCTATAATGATCAATCCATGACATTATGCATTTGTCAAACCCATAGAACTGTACAGCACCAATAGCAAACCTTAATGTCAACTATGGACTTTAGTTAATAACGTGTATAGATACTGGTTCATTAATTATAATAAACGTCCCATAATAATGCAAGATGTTGTAATAAAGGGGTACAAGGTTGATAATCACAATCTCTGCTCTATCTGTTCAATTTTCCTATAAGTCTAAAACTGTTCTTCAAAGACTCAGCCTTTTAAAAAAATCCAGCTTCTTCAGTTCACATACACAAAAAGATTAATATATTAATTTACTCACTAATTTGCCTTATTTTTGGAGTACCTACTATGGACATACCTCATAATATTGCAGGGTTGGTTCTAGACCACTGCAATAAAGCAAGGCAAAGAAATTTTTTTGTTTCCCAGTGCATGTGAAAGTTATGTTTCCACTATACTGTAGTCTACCAAATGTGCAATAGCATGATGTTTAAAAAATAATATGCATACCTTAATCAAAAAAACACTTTATTGCTAAAAACTGCTAACCATTATCTGAGGTTTCAGTGACTCATCATTGCTGATCACAGATCACCACAACAAATAAAATAAGGAAGAAGTCTGAAATATTGTGAGAATTACCAAAAATGTGACACAGAGATAGTAAGTGGGAAAATATGTTGCTGGAAAAAAAAATGGTGCCAATAGAGTCATTCAGGGCAGGGTGGCCACAGACCTTTAATCTGAGGAAAGAAAAAAAAAAAAGCAGCATCTGTGAAGCTCAATAAAGCAAAGGGCAATAGAATGAGGTGTGCCTGTGTATCTCAGGCACTGTACTTGGGGCATACAGTTTTATGGAAGTCTCCTGGTGTAGTGAGAACCTAAATGAAAAATACAGTGCCATACTGGATTAAGGATAGGCCATATTTTAAAATGAGGTAAATATTACTATGACTTCAATCACTCCTATTGCTACTACCTCTAGTTATGGATGGGTCCCTGCATGAATCTGTAGGAATAACCCACACACTCTGTATATTATATTATGTTATATTATATTATATTATATTATTATATTATATATAAAAGAGTGTGTTTATTTTATATATGTATATACAATACATATATTATATGTATTTGAGAAATTTTGTCTCCTTCAGCAAATATTTTCTTCTAAAGAAAACCATCTGAAATCAAAAGAGGCTTTTATCAGAGCTGAGAAGTGTAGCACACAGTATGTTTATGGTGCTCTTACTACAGAATATTGCCTCACTTCTAACTTTATGACCGCACATGGATATAAATGCCAGCAGTCTTAACACTTTGCTCCCTCATTTTCCAACTCTGATGTTTGTTGGCTCTGTTATAGTTAACATCTAGTCTTCTCTTGGCTGAGGTTACTTTATGTTGTCTAACTTGGTTAAATCACTCATCCCCAGTTGAATAAGTTAATTCATGTGGTTGTTTACAAGATGATGTGTTTTTCGTCTTGGCCTTTACAGCTAGTGTAGGTGAATTGCCTTTTTTTCCAAACTTGACTTTCATCCCAGAACATCATCCAACTTTCACTCTTTCTATCCCTCAGACGTGCATTTGACGCCGATGTTTGCAGCTGGAGATAGCACTCAATACAGCTTTTATAAATTGCTACTGTTTTTCTCTCTTCATCAGTTCCCCCAGTTATAATATTTTAGACTTCAGTTTTTTAATATATCACTGCCAAAGGTGTTAATAAAATAATAGATGATAAAAGGAAAAATATACACCTAAGAAAGAGTTAAAATGGAATTTTAATAAGTTCATTAATAATTGGTGAAATGTTTGAAAAAAGCAACTATATGGTATATTGGGTAACGTGGATCCCAAACCTAAAGATTTAATTCTATTTAGGCTTTTATTATTATTATTTTTAATGTCTTTATTTTATTATTTTAAAAAATTTTTTTTAAGATTTTATTTATTTATTTATTTGACAGAGAGAGAGAGAGATCACAAGTAGGCAGAGAGGCAGGCAGAGAGAGAGGGGGGGAAGCAGGCTCTCCGCTGAGCAGAGAGCCCGATGCAGGCCTCGATCCCAGGACCCTGAGATCATGACCTGAGCTGAAGGCAGAGGCTTTAACCCACTGAGCCACCCAGGCACCCTAGTATCTTTATTTTAATTCCAGTTAGTTAACAGACAGTGTAATAATTATTTCAGGAACACAATATAGTGATTCTGCACTTCTGTACATCACCTGGTGCTCATTACAAGTGCCCTCCTTAATCCCCATCACCTATCTCCCCCCCCCTTCCTTCTGGTAACCATCAGTTTGTTCTCTATAGTTAAGAGTCTGTTTCTTGATTTTCTCTCTCTCTCTCTTTTCCCCCTTTGCTCATTTGTTTTGTTTCTTAAATTCTACATAGGAGTGAGATCATATGGTATTTGCCTATCTTTGACTTTTTCACTTAGCATTATGCTCTCTAGCTCCATCCATGTCATTACAAATGGCAAGATTTCATTCTTTTTATGGCTAAATAATATTCCATTTTGTGTGTGTGTGTGTGTGTGTGTGTGTGTGTGTGTGTATACCACATCTTTATCCATTCATCAGTTGATGGACACCTGGGCTGTTTCCATAATTTGGCTATTGTAGATAATGCAGCTATAAACATACAGGTGCATGTATCCCTTTGAATTAATGATTTTGTATTTTGGGGGTAAATACCCAGTAGTGAGACTGGTGGATCATAGGGTAGTTCTATTTTTAACTTGTGGAGGAATCTCCACACTGTTTTCCACAGTGACTGCACCAGTTGCATTCTCACAAACAGTGCAAAAGCATTTCTTTTTCTCCACATCCTCCCAACATCTGCTGTTTCTTGTGTTGTTGATTTTAGCCATTCAACAGGGGTGATATCACATTGTAGTTTTCATTTGCATTTCTGTCTTTTTATTATTATTTAAAATACTAAGTAAATGCCTCAAGGAATCAGAAATGCTTCTCTTTTGCAAGAGAAAATATAGACAACCTGTTAATGAAAACTAGGCAACTCTTCCATTTAAAGGGCGATAGAATTTACCTTTCTATTTAAGGAAAAGGTCTGAGTTTCTTCAAAATTGTCTAAATGGATCATTTTATATTGCCGTTATTTTTTAAAATCCTCTAATAACATCTTTGATGGGTACAACAAAGCAAAGATCTTTTCTTATGCTTGGAATTAAATAAAAAATCATTAATGTAGCTGAAATCTGTTTTCTGTTGTGCTTCATGCCTTTCTAACCTCACCTTATCCTGCCATCCTCCTTGCTCACCAAAGATTGAGCCACATTCGTCTTTCACTGCCTCCACTGTACTGAGTTCTCTCCATTTCAAGTCGTTCACCTCTGTTGTTTCCTTTTGTCGCATACGTACCTTCCTCCCCATCTCAAAACACCACCAGGAATCATCCATGTCTCAGAGGCCTTCCTCATTCCTCCGAATTAGAATTCTTATTGTTGTTGGGTTTTTTTCCCTCCAGAGGTTCTTGCTTAATTTTTCCACATTTTTTCTCACGGAATACTTTGTGTTTATTTATTATCAAATTTAACTTCCACAAAGTTAAATTCCAGAAGGGCAAAAATCATGTTTTATTTTCCCGTTTTTGGATGTCTACTGCCAAACTCTGTCTCTGGGACAAAGGAGGGCTCCAATCAACGTATGAGTAAAGAAAATGTAGTTTCAAAATTTATATTGTGTGGCCATGCACTTTCATTGGGTCTGATTAGTCTGAGATACGCTAAATCCAAGGAAAACACAAGGAGACCACGTGGATGATTGTTTCGTCATGTGACCAAAGTGTCTAGTGGTGGAGACAGTAGTTGGTACTGGTGGCTTTTCAGTATGTCTTGTGTCAGTTCTGAAGCTGGTAGCACTTATTGCCCACCCTGCTGTCTGACACACTGTTCTAGCTGCCTAGTGGGTAATTGCTGGTGAGTTTCCCTGACTTTCCTCTTACTCAACATTTCATAAGAGCCTGCTCTTCCATCATTCAAGAAGTCTTTATTCAGTCCTGAGACACCAGGCAGGCATAGGCACAAGGGAACACAAATTTTTTTTTAAGATTTTTATTTATTTATTTGACAGAGAGAAACACAGTGAGAGAAGGACACACAAGCAGGGGGAGTGGGAGAGGAAGAAGCAGGCTTCCCACTGAGCAGGGAGCCCAATGCGGGGCTTGATCCCAGGACCCTGGATCATGACCTGAGCCGAAGGCAGACGCTTAATGACTGAGCCACCCAGGCGCCCCGGGGAACACAAATTAATAGAAGTGATAAACAGAAGGCAGCAGAGAGAATATGACATCCATTCTTCCCTCTGCTTACGTACATCCATCCACACGTGTGCACACACACAAGACTAGAGGGAAATATACCAAGATACTAATAATGTTTAACTACAAGTGTTCAAATTACAGTAATGCAGTATTTTATTTCTTTTTTTTCACATATGCAGGGTTTCTAAATGTTTGTTTATTTTTTTATTGAAGTGTGTTTGACATACAATAATATATTAGTTTCAGGTATACAGTATCGTGATTCTATAATTATATACATTACAAAGTGTTTACCCTTATAAATCTAGCTATCATCTGTCACCATACAAAGGTCAAAATTATTAGCTATATTCCCTATGCTGCACATTGCATTCTTGTGACTTATCTATTTTATAATTTGATATTATTTCTTAAGTTAAAAAATGTTATCCCTTATCAACCCCCACCATCTCTGGGTAGAAAAAACATGCTACTTGGAAACACCAAAGCTCTTTAAATCAGCTTTTATAATTATAATTTATTTTAGTAGTCTTATCAAAATTACACTAAAAACTCTAACAGTTATTTATTATTTTATCAGTATTATTGATTATTATATCAATAGCAAATGTGATGTTTTTGTTTGATTTATTCTTTTGTTTGATTTACTCTATAATTATATCTCTCAATTATTAATAAGTGTTGTAAGATTTAGGAAATAAAAATATAGCAACCGGGGGGTGCCTGCGTGACTCAGTCAGTTAAGCATCTGTCTTCAGCTCAAGTCATGATCCCAGGGTCCTGGAATGGAGCCCAAGCAGACTCCCTGCTTCTCCCTCTCCCTATCAAAGAAATAAATAAAATCTTTAAAAAAATATAACACCACAGTGAAATTTCAATTTCAAGTGAACGACAATTTTTTTTAAGTACAAGTATGTCTCATGTAATATTTGGGACATATTTATATTAAAAATTACTCATTGTTTGCCTAAAATTTGAATTAACTGCATGTCCTATATTTTATAGTCAACCTTAATTAGTTTAGAATTTTAGCAGGAGAAAGGACTTCTTCAAACTCCAGCAAGTCATTGCAAAGATTCCTCATAGAACCTCAGAATCTCTAGAATGGCAGGAAACGTAAAGGTCATGCAGGAAAGTAAAACGTGCAATACTTAAATACCTTTCGTGGCTTATTCAGATGAGGTTTCACTGAAGGCAGTGGGAGAAGAATCTACCTCACTCCAAGAATTTGGGAGCATGTGTGTGGAGCCTTGGGGCAGTGGGAATGGGCCGGGGAGGTTTATTTATCCTTTGAAATCTAAGGTGATATCCTTGAAGTTTCCTGAAATCTTAAAGGCATGTGAGTTTCACAGCAGAGCTAGGATTTCTGAAAGTATGCATGGTTTACCATGCTCAGCATGAGTCAGCATGTAACATAATAAGATGTCATGTATAGGTTCTGTTCTAGCAATCTATTTTGAGCAAGTTTTTGATCTATACCTTACCTGAAGTGTTAGCTCTGCATATGACATAAGTTGGGATAGGTGTCAATATCCTCAATATTAGTCAGTGTTCTCCACAGGAACACAACCAATAGAATATGTATACGTATATACCGTGGAGATTTACTTTAAGGAATTAGCTCACACAATTATAGGGGCTGGCAAGTTCAAAATTCCTAGGGCCAGACATCAAGCTGGAAATGCAGGTAGTAGTTTAGGTTGTAACCTTGAGTCTGAAATGTACAGGGCAGGATGGTAAATAAAACTCATAGGAGATTTCTATATGACAGTGTCAAGGCTGAATTTCTTCTTCCCTTGGAAATCTGTTTTCCCTCTAAAGACCTTCAACTGATTGGATGAGCCCCATTCCTATTATCAAGGGTAATCTCTTTTACTTAAAGTCAACTGATTGTTGATGTTAATCACATCTATAAAATACCTTTACAGCAACATCTAGATTAGTCTTTGACCAAACAACGGGGTAGCATAGGCTAATCAACTTGACATATAAAATTACCTATCACACCCCTTATAAGAACTGATATACATTTAAAGGTCTCAAAACTTTTCATTCCTAACATAGCAAGAAGAATCTTGGCATTGGAGTTAGATGGCCCCTAAATTCAACATTTACTGGCTATGCACCCTTGAAAAACTCATTTAATCTTTCTTTACCTCAGATTATTGTTCTGTAAGAAAAGAAAAACAATACCTTTATATGGTTGACATAAGGATTGTATATTTAAATAAGGTATTGCATATAAAAGTATATAGCACAATTTCCAGTGTACAGGAAGCATTCAGTAAACAGTAATTTTTGTTAACACTGTAGCTACTGGGGCACGTGGGTGGCTCAGTGGGTTAAAGCCTCTGCCTTTGGCTCAGGTCATGATCTCAGGGTCCTGGGATCGAGGCCCATAACGGGCTCTCTGCTCAGCAGGGAGCCTGCTTCCCCCTCTCTCTCTGCCTGCCTCTCTTCCTACTTGTGATCTCTCTCTCTCTCTCTGTCAAATAAATAAATAAAATCTTAAAAAAAAACACTGTAGCTACTGTATTTATAGCTACTGTAATTATTTCATAATTCATTGTGAGTTTTATTAGAATTAAGGCTGCTCTCTGGACTACTTAGCTAGTTATCCAAGGAATGCTGACATTCTGCCTTGACCACTATTCCCCTTCCTTGCAGGTTTTTCTAAGGGAACTCAACATACAAGTTATATCAAGAAGTAAAAAAATTAAGTACAATTTTATTTTTAACCAGTCTTCTTCCTGACACCTTACGGCAGAATTCTTTACTAAGCCTTTTAGGTAATCCCCGCCATTACCCGAAATGTGACTGACTATTCAGATAAACACTATATCCCCTGTGGGGAAAGGAAAAAGGTGTGAAATCAAGTATGTGAGAAGTGTCAGATGCATGTCCTGAGCAGAGGTCTGTAGGAGCAGGTCTCATCAGGAGAAAGAATCCGTGCCTGAAGGGAATGCACACACAAAAAAATGAAGAACATATTCACAATCCAACTCAGCTCTACCCACCTATTTCAAACCTACCACTCCTTGAAAAAAGAAACTAAACCCAATTAAGGCAAACATAACACCTGCCAGCTTCCGCCTGCATATCAGTTTTACATCAACAGTGTGGAGCTGCCTCAGGAGCCGGGGTGTGCTCCCATTCTCCAGGCTCAGGGCGGTGGGTCAACAGCAGGAGGACTGGGACTCATCAGGGATCTTCGGAGAGAGAAGCAATGGGAGAAAGCTGTCCGAATAGGTAGGAGATTGAAGTCATTGCAATTTGAATGATTAAGAAAAACCCATCTGTTTTCTAGTCCAGGCTGGCATGGCCTGGTAATTAATGTCTTGTTTATACATATGAATCAATGCAGGATTCTCCAAACTTCCATTATTACCAGGCCATTTTAATGAGCTTTGTCATATTCTTATAAACTCACTCCATTACTTAAATATTGTTATTAAACAAATGCAGCTTGATTCCTTTAAACATTTAGGCTCATATTATCTCATGATTTCTGTGAAATTTCAGAATGTCACAGATATTTCACAAAAATCATGAGTGGTTTTTTTGTTGGCATGTGTATTACAGTAAAAATAAATTTTAAAACTACCTAAGTAAACTGCTGAAATCTGTATCTCATACAACCACTTGGAGGTGTATCATGCTTTCAGGAAAAATTAGTTTCATGTAGGTGAAAATATAGGTTTTAAAGATTTTATTTTTTTTTAGAGAGAGGGAGAGCAAGTGTGTGGGTATGCGCCAGCAAGAGTAGGGGGAAAGGCAGAAGGAGATGGAGAATCTCAAGCAAACTCCCTGCTGAGCGTGGAGCCCAATGTTGGCTTGATCTCAGGACCCAGAGATCATGACCCAGAGATCATGACCTGAGCCAAATCAGGAGTTATATGCTTAACCAACTGAGCCAACCAGGCGCCCTGAAAATAGAGGTTTTAAACAGATCCTGAATTCCTATTGTTCTAACAAATGTTTGTCAATTATTATGTTAGGAGCTGTTCTATGCACTACAGTTGCAGAAATAATTGAGGCAGTTAATTATTCACTGAGTTTACTTTCAACTGTGGGGTGTCAGACAAATAAAAAAAACATTTAAACAATGGCACATGTTATAAAGACAACAAAACAGGTTATGAAGAAAGAAAGTTGCTGGAAGGGTGAATTTTTTATTTCACTATGGCTGAGTTTAATTAGTATCCCCTTCTTTTTCTTTGCAACCATTCCAAGGCAATAAAGAGGATAAAAAACACTACATAAAGTTCATTATAAAATAAATAAAAATAAGTGAATAAAACCTCAGAGGTAACAAACAATCCTGAATTATCAAATAGAGGAGAGGATTGTCCAAACAGTGAAGACCAAAGTGGTACAGAGAGAGGATCTTTGTGACAGGACTTGATTAAAAGTCCATAAACTCTGCTTTGCAATCCTGAGATATAGAAGCAAGTTTTTTTGTTTGCAAAAATGACAATAGGCTGCCTGGATTGATGGGGGTAGCTTCCCTGGGCCTGGCTCTGTTTTGAGCCCAGGGACAACCTACCTGTAATTTAGTCCAAGGAGAGGACAGAGGTCCTTCCTGCCATTGGACGCCAACTACCTGTTGGTAACCTCAGTATTTTGGGGATAAATAAAAGCTAATAAACTTCTCACACACACTAACACAGGGCATGAAAACATTTCTCACCAGTCTGGAATATACTATTGGCCCATCCTTCAGGAAAACCTCATTCAAATAATAGGCTAGAAAAAATCATTTTATTCAAACATCGGTTGTCAAAATGGAACCAGCTTCCATGTAAAATCTAAACAGACTGAGGAAACTCTAGCATGCATATTTTAATCCCTAGAAAAATCCTTAAAAATATAACAGTTAAGGATTACATTATACTACATGTAAGGTATTTCCTTTCCTTCAAGGAAAGGTACGTTGCAAAATGGCTGTCCACCTCGAACTTTCTGTCCATTAATACAGGCATAAAGAGGAAGATAAAAAAACCAAACATTGGATATAGTGCCTAGTTCAGGAAATCCAAATATGCTCCAAATCTCCTAGTCTTTATTGTAGGCAGCTCATTAGGCAGACTTGCCAAATGGGTAAGTACTGCAGCAAGCAAACCTGAAAAATGTGTGTGTGTGTGTGTGACAGAGAGAGAGAGAGAGAGAGAGAGAGAGAGAGAGAGAGAGACAGGACATTGTTACACCAAAGAAAATCACTGTTCTCTTAACACAGAAGGAAAGAATGAATATTGGACAGGGAACAAACACTGCCATGGGGGTTACATTAATAACTGAATTATTAACAAGGTTGTCCATGGTGACAATGGCAAAAACATAACAAAACAAAAGACGACCCCCCCCCAAAAAAAGTTTCAGTGACATAGGAGATCAGAAGGCAAATGTGAGTAACTGGAAGTAAAGGGCAATCAAAAAGTGGAAAAAGAATATGAGGACAAACTTCATGATATTTAACTCTAAAGGAGAGTAGCTAAAGAAAATCTGAAAACAGGGTACACTACCCAATTATATAGACATGTGATGGTTTCTTTTTATTAATTTTAATTAAGTTGACAAAATTTTGAATTAAAATTTATGTATTCCAAATTCTCAAATATGTATATTTGCATACATATATTCCCCAATATGAACATGAATATAAATATGTATCTATGCGTTGGCATTCATGACTCAAATGTTCTCATATTGCAATGACTTGCAAGTTCTCATATTCCTGAACTTGTAAAATTAGAGGGAAATCTCATAAAATGGCACAAAGTGGATCATGGTTTAGCTGAAAACCAATTTACCACAAAGGTTACATGGGAGAACTCCAAGCTCGCCGTGGCCACTGGCCTACCTGTAGGTTCCAAAGACCGCGGTCTATCCTGGAATCACTTTCAATGCCTCATTTGTGGAAGCCTAAATGAGTACTTTGCAAATATTAAACCTAAGAAACCAAATGATGAATTTGGCACTACTGTTGTTGTTTTAAAAGACTCCTACTGAATACAGCAAAGTTAAAAACACCATGGTGAAAGTTTGTAGGGACAGTTTGATTCTTCCACTGCTATTTCTCAATGGAGGTAAGGGTTGTGGGGTATTTCAAACATGTGATGTTGGCTTGGAAAGGAAGGTGAACTTTTTTTGAACTTTCTGGAAAAATTGTGTTTACACAAGTGTTTATGATAAGTAAGTAGACGAGTCCAACCGTATCTCTTATTGTGAGGAATTCAGAGGAATTTTTAGTTGAGGAAAGAGAATTTCCTTTTCATTTTATTATGAAAACTTTAGAAATATTGAATACCAAATGTACAATTTACATTTCAAAGTAAAGCCTTTTCCTAGCGTGAGAGATAGAAAGGAAAGGAACATTCATTCTGTTTTGTGTTTAGTTTTTTGAATGAATATTATTTTTTATACAGTTTGGTATTCAAATCATGCATGCCCCCACTGTTTTACTGAAAACACTAAAAGTCATGAAGCATAATTGTGCCCAGTTAATATTTTATATTAAAACCAGATAATTATATATACCATTTTTCTCCTTATTTAATTTTTATGCACAATATTTCTAGATACATTTTACTTTGAATGCTAAAATACTAAGTTATAAGGACATTCAGAATTAAAACACATACTGGGGCTTAGTACAAATAATACTATAGACATTATTCTGGATGAAATTTATTCTACCCCTTTCTATGTCCAAATGGTTATTTTGCATAAACATTATCTTTAATTTCAATAAAGATTTATAACCTCTGGAATTCTTTAATTTTATGAAATGAATCAAAGTCAATCCAGGCTTTCAAATAGTTCCTTCATAAAAGATAATTTTGGTTAAAATGCTCTTCTTGTCTCTTTAGCTCACCTAAATAATAAACTCAACGAATACCGCAAATGCCAGTGTTTTTACAAATATGCCAAGTTTTAAAATATTTGTCATTGTAAGAAGCGCTAAGGGAGGGCGCCTGGGTGGCTTAGTGGGTTAAAGCCTCTGCTTTTGGCTCAGGTCATGATCTCAGGGTCCTGGGATCGAGGCCCACATCGGGCTCTCTGCTCAGCAGGGAGCCTGCTTCCCCCTCTCTCTCTGCCTGCCTCTCTGCCTCCTTGTGATCTCTCTCCCTCTGTGAAATGAATAAATAAAATCTTTAAAAAAAAAAAAGAAGCACTAAGGGATAGATTTGTACACATGTTAGATGGAAAATAAGGGAATAAGGCTTTTTTGGTGTTTATAAAAGTAATATAGCCAACTGAGTTTCTTCATTTGAAATAATAGTTATTTAACTATTATTAAATATGACACTTTCTATCTGCCAAACTCACAAACACCTCTAAAGGAAAACCAGTCAAAGCTTTCAGTATAGGATTGATCTGTACACCTAATGTTGTGCTGTGTGATACCACTCTACGAGCACCTATGATTGGACTATGACCCAAAGTTGCATCCAAGAAAAGTGTATCCATGCCAGGCAATGAGATTGCCCAGAGGAAACTGCCCTGAATGGCACCACAATTGTTGTCAGAAATCTGAAATAAGAACCGTTGGGTGTCCTGGCTTTTTCTGGGTGTGTTTATGCCCAATAATTCTTCCCACATTTCTTCGAGGAACGGAATTACCTTACCTATTAGAAACCTATTGGATATGTTTCAGGGGTGCTGATACTGTTCTTGTCTCCACTGCCACAGGTATGACAGAAAGGTTGGCTCAGAGATGGGCACATAATATAAGTTGTGTTAATCAGAGTCAGTCAGAGTACTCCTTGTGGGTATTATGTTAGAGCCATCGGACTGTACATTCATTCCCAACCATATCACTAGGATGATGTAACTCTAGGGCTAGTGGTGTCAGTATGGTCTGAGACAGAGATATAATAATGAAGAGAGATAGCAAAAGGGACATAGCAATATAATTTGAATCCCTGTATTAATCATTCCTGAATCCAATGGGAAATCTTTATTTATCAGTTCTGTACTCCAATAAATTATGTTTTATGTTAATGGCAATTTGCTTTGGATCGTGATTAATTGTAATTAAAAATATCTGTTAATACAGAGAAGATTTATGCATAGGCAAAAATTCTGAAGCTTAAAAGAAACAGAGATAAAGACCATCTGTAAGTCAGAGAGAAGCAGGAGGAATCATAAGGAAATCCAAATTATGAAGGAGCAAAAGCTATGAGGAAATAGGTTGGTTTGGGGAAAAGAATGAAAAGCAGATGTTTGGAAGTTTATAAGAATGCTTAAAAGCTAGTTACTACTGAATCACTTAGAGCTACTGAGAATCCAGTTCCAGTCTTTGCAAAGTTGGGTACTGTTATGGTTCCCATTATCGCCCAGATTTGCATGCATACCTGAGTGTCATACTTCTTTATGTCCACTTGTGTCCTCACAATAGGCACCCCAGTATTTGGCGTTAACTTGAAAATATTGTTTTACTTGCATCCACAAGAGACTGATTAAAACAAAATATTTTAAGATTTTTTTATTTTAAGATTTTTAATGAAATAGTCACATTTTTCATATTTCTCTTTCACCATGATAGATTGATGACAGTTATAGAAGTATAAGGAATAGGGAAATTGCCATTTTCACCTGAAAGATTTTATTTGATGGCAGTGTATAAACAAAGTAAATATTTAATGTAAAAATTCTGGATCTTAGCATTTTAACTCATATCAACATTTATTTGATGTATACTCTTTAGTTCAGATGCTTTCAGATTAAAAAAATGAAAGATATATGAGTTAAATGGATAATACTATAAGGTAATATTACACAATTTACAACTCAGAATCCAAAGTCAGGGCAGGCACCAGACTCTTTGTGGTATATGGCTCAGTAATATAATAAAAAGTTCAGGATGTCTGCCAAAAAATTTCGCAAAGCATATGAAATAAGGACTTACAAAATATAATTTGTAAAAGATGAATAAAAAATGAAAAAGAAAATCGAATATGCCCAATATCTAGTTAGATAACCATTATTAAAACGTTCTCACAAACTCTTATTTCTGTAACAGTAGAGTGGCTTATATATGACTAACCCTCATGCAGATAAAAATTACAGATGCTTGATAAAATATTTGAAGAACTAGAGAGTAGCCAAAGTAGAAAATGGGTGGAGCAGATCCATAAAAGGAGGGAACTACAGTAACTTTTCACACGAGTTCACTCTCAAGGTAATAGACAAGCTGGAATTTCAGTGGGTGGAGGAGGAACAACCAAGAGGAGAACCTCAAATCTTAAATAAACTCCACCTACATCCTTTTTTGACTGCTGAACTCTGTGTGTGCGGTGGAGATTGCAGAGTTCTCCATGAAAAGCAGCATGAAGAATGAGATAAATAAGAAGTTTCAGCTGACACCCACTTGAGGGGAGCCATAATTTTGTGGTTGAGTCAAGCCTATTTAATTGCTTACTAGAATAAAAATCAGTAATCTTCACAAAAAGAGAACAGAATCCAATCTCCACAATGTATCATCCACACTATCCACTATGCAATAAAAAGGAACTGGTAGACCTTGCAATGAAATTGTGACCCACAGTGAAGAGAAAGGCAAACAACAAAACCCAATCATAAAATGTTCTGAATACTGAAATTAGAATATAAGGATTTTAAATAAAAAAAATATAGATAAGTTGGGGAACTTCAAGTGGAAAATGGTCAGAATGAATAGACAGGAGATCTCAGCAGAGACATTGACACTCCAGAAACCAGCCAATGAAAATTCTATAACTGAGTGAGACTATATGTGATATATTTTTTAAGTTTTATTTATTTATATTAGAGAGAGAGAGAGAGAGAGAGAGAGAGAGAGCCAGGGAGGGGCAGGGGGAGAAGGAGAGAGAGAACCTCGAGCAGACTCTTCCATGAATGGGGAGCCTGATGTGGAACTCAATCCCAGGACTCTGAGATCACGACCTGAGCTGAAACCAGGAGTCAGGTGCTTAACCGACTGAGCCTCCCAGGTGCCCCAAGACTATATGTAATATTAAAAAAATTTTTTCATATATGGTAAAATAAGTGGTTACTAAGCTCAAGGATACATAAATAGAAAACATACAATTTTAATAAAGAATGGAGAGAAGAAAGTTTGAAAATAAGCCAGTACATTCTCAGTGATCTGTGAGAATGGATTAGGAGGTCTAAGATGCATGTAATTAGATTCCATAAAGGAGATGAAAGAAAGAATGGGGAATGAAAAAATATTTGGAAGCTATATGAGTTCTCTCAGGCCACCCTAACACATTACCACAGGAGTGGCTTAAACAATAAAAGTTTATTTTCTTACAGTACTGGAGGCAAGCCTACAGTCAAGGTGCCATCTAGGTTGATTTCTTAAGGTATCTCCTCCTGGCTTGTAGATGGCTGATGTCTCTCCATGTCCCCACGTGACCTCTGGTCTGTGGGCATGTGGACAGAGAGGGAGAGGAACGGGGCGAGGGAGAGAAGGCGAACGGAGAGAGGGAGGGAGACATCTGGGGTCTCTTTCTCTCCTTATAAGGACTAGTCCTAGTGAGGCCTCATCTCTTATGATCTCATTTAACTTCGATTTCCTCCCCAGGCCCTATCTCCAAATACAGTTTGCACTGGGGGGTGAGAACTTCCCACATACAAATTTTGGGGAGAGAGAATTCAGTCCATAGCAGAGGAATAATGACCCCAAATATCCCAACTGTGGTAACCAACATCTCCGGACAGGTCCAAGATTCTCAGAAAACTCCAAAGTAAAATACATATAAAGAAAAACAGCTAGTTTTGTCGTGAATAAACTCAAAAATCAGAAATAAAGAGAACATCTTGAAAGTAAGCAGAGGGGAGCCTGGGGGGCGGCTGTTGGTTTAGCACCTGACTCTTGGTTTTGGCTCAGGTCGTGATCTCAGGGTCGTGAGACTGAGCCACAGGTGGGCTGGGCACTCAACATGGAGTCTGCTTGAGAGTCTCTCTCCCTTCCTTCTGCCCCTCCCCCCTCAAATAAATAGAAATAAATCGTTAAGAAAAGATAAGCAGAGAGGGATGATGCATTACCTATAGAAGAGCAACAATACAAAAAACAATCGACATCAAAAGCAATGGAGATCAGATGACAGTGGAGTCATATTTTTAAAGTGCTGGCAGGATGGCTACCATAAAGTTTATGTTCAGGAAAAAAATCTTCAAAAATACAAGTTAAATGAAGACATTGTCAATTTTGAAAAATAAAAGTGTATCCGGCAGAGCTGGATACATTTTTATGAGAACTGTAACATATGTAGATGCAATATATATACATAGTTGTATATATATTATATATATACTATAATATACTATATATATATACTATATACTATATACATATATATACATATATGTATACTATATATATACTATATACTATATATATACTATATATATACTATACATATATGTACATACATATATACTATACATATAGTATACATATATGTATACTATATGTATAGTATATATATAGTACTAACAGCACAAGGGGAAGGGACAAACAGAACTCCACCATTTGGAATAGGAATTTGGAGTTCAGAGAGGCTACACTTTCTTTTTTCCATTGCTTTGAATTTATTTACGCTAAACCACCACCTTTCTTTCTACCCTGGAAAATTTCACTCACTGTCAAGATTCAAGTCACTTGGTTCTATCTGAAACATCTTGGAAATTTGCAGGGTGAAAGAGCGCTCTGGGCTTCACTAATAGCAATTACAGCACTACTCCACGTTATGGTAACTATCCTATATGATCGCCCCCTGTCGGACCCCTCAAGAGCAGACACTGTATTTTTACTCTTATAGCTCCTGTCTATCTCCTGCTGGTAGATATTTGAATGAAAAAAACTAAATGAATAAAAGAATGACTGAATGAAAGTTTACATTGTTGAATAAAGGGAAATTGGCAGAAGAAAATAATTTCTAGGGAAAAAAGGTTGAGCATGCTAAGTTTGTGGTGCTAAGGTAGCAATCAAGTACAGATGTTACAAAAGCTGTAAAATATGGACTTGGACTATATAAGATAAAGGCAGGGTTTGGAGAGACAGCTACAAATCATGGAGGAAACTCTTATCTCACTGTAGAAAAATAAAATAAAATAAGGAAAATCTCTCAGGAATTTCTCAAGAAGTAACATTTTTTGTGCATTTATCACATGACTGCTAACCTGCAGCAGTCTAAGACTTTTATCCAAAAAAATATGTATTTTATCCTATAAGGAATATTTGACTATATAAACTATGGGTAACGGAAAAGTGTTATAATACATTACAGAAGGCTTATTGGCTAACCAGACTTACACTGCCTCCTTATTTTCATAAGTTGACATCCTACTGTTGAAAATGGAACTAGCTCTTTATCTTCTGTTTTTATGATTAACATCTGGCATCAATAACATGGTAGTTTAGGAAACAATTTTAATCATGAAGGTTTTGGGGGTTTTTTTTGAGGATTTGGTTTGTTTGGGATTCTAAGTTTATTGCTTACACATGGTGTCATTCTCTTTAAAATCCAAAATTTAACATTGACTAATTTCTTTTCAAACCTTGAAGTAATATCCCTTGTGCTAAATGGTGTATCATGAAAATTTGTGAGAGCTATGTCCAATTGCTTTAACAGATAATTTGATTTCTCCTGTGGAAGGATTTTTTTTTAGCCATGTTCATTTATTCACTTTACAGATGGCTTTCTGATATTGGAAAGACATTCTGTATTCTATTTAATGAAAAACAGTAAATGCAGCATTTAAAGTTTTTAGGACCTGACCAAAAAAAAAAATGGGTAAAGTTATTATAAACATAAGAAAAAATGTATTTGATCAAAGATTCTTGGGACTTAGAACTGGAAAATCTGTTGGTTTCAACAATATTTCAAGCTCATCATTTCTCAAATAACAAAACTGTGAGGCCCAGAAAGATTATTCTGTTTTGTTATCAGCTAATGGTGTGGGCAGGTTGAGATAAAACTCAGGTTGTTGTTTTTTTTGTCAAATTGTGCACTCTTTCTACCACCAGGACAAATTTGCAATACTACACAAATGCATATTTTTAGCATGACTTTTTCAAACTACAAGAACATCTCCACAATCATTCACGGTGCAGTCATGTTCAGTTGCCCAAGTTACAGAGATGAAAAAATGATAGGAATGAGAGTAGTTATATAGAAACCCGAGCTTTCTCCCCCCTCACTGGATAATCCCAAGAGGTCTTCTGCAAATCTCTAAGAGTCCCCAGTGTTTGATCCCCGGTTGCCTACCATGGTAGTCACTCATGAACACTCCCTTCATTGCTATTTTAACTCACTTCCCCTTCAGTTTTTTCCTGGGATATTATCCCCACACTATGTATACCCAAGTCCTTGTCTCAGAATCTGCTTTAGGAATAATGGAAATGAGGACAATGGGAAAACTGGGGAATGTTCAACCGTTCCTGTCTCTAGAGAAAAATGAGAAAGAGAAAATGGGATTTGTCAGTGGCAGAGCCAACCAACCATTACTGCTACAGTGACTATTAGTACTCTCAATTAACAAATGAGAAAACTAAATTCTAGCTATTTTGTAGTTGCCTGAACTTTTGCAAGAATTCAATGGTATGATTGACAAATGCAATCTGTTATTTTCTTGCCACCAGCTATCGGATGTGAGAGCATGTTCTCTGTGGCTGGGGTACACCAGAAGGGAAGTGGACTAAACTTCTTTTGCCTTTGTTGATTCTGCAGTCTCTTGTTTTCTGCATCCCAGACTGAGAAATAGCATCTTTGAGTTTTCATTTACCATCAATTTTACTGATCTGTTTGTGTAGTTGAGACTTCTAACATCTACTGCTCAGTATATATTGGATACTGTATATTTATGTTATCGTTATATTGGGATTAAATATTTTGGGATTAAAAATAGCAGTCATAGATGTTGGTGAGAATGTGGAGAAAGGGGAACCCTCCTACACTGTTGGTGGGAATAGAAGCTGGTGCAGCCACTCTGGAAAATAGTGTGGAGGTTCCTCAAAAAGTTGAAAATAGAGCTACCCTATGATCCAGCAATTACACTACTGGGTATTTACCCTAAAGATACAAAGATAGTGATCTTCAGGGGCACGTGCACCCGAATGTTTATAGCAGCAATTTCCACAATAGCCAAACTATGGAAAGAACCTAGATGTCCATCAACAGATGAATGGATAAAGAAGATGTGATATATATATATATATATATATATATATATATATATATATATATATATACACACACAATGGAATACTATGCAGCCATCAAAAGAAACAAAATTGTGCCATTTGCAATGACATGGTTGGAGCTAGAGGGTATTATGCTAAGCGAAATAAATTAATCAGAGAAAGACAATTATCTTATGATCTCTCTGATATGAGGAATTTGAGGGGCAGGGCGGGGGGTCGTAGGGGGGAGGGAGGGAAAAANTTGAGGGGCAGGGCGGGGGGTCGTAGGGGGTAGGGAGGGAAAAAATGAAACTAGACGGGATAGGGAAGGAGACAAACTGTAAGAGACCCTTAATCTCACGAAACAAACTGAGGGTTGCTGGGGGCTGGGAGGGTAGGGATGAGGTGGATAGGTTATGGACGTTGGGGAGGGTTTGTGCTATGGTGAGTGCTGTGAAAGGTGTAAGCTTGATGATTCATAGACCTGTACATGTGGAGCAAAAAAAAACTCCCCCCAAAACAACAAAAAAACCCCACAAAAACAGTCACCTTAGAACACCTGGGTGGCTCAGTCGGTTAAGCATCTGACTCTTGATTTCAGCTCAGGTAATGATCTCAGGGTTCTGAGATCGAGTGCTGGGTCAGGCTCCATACTCACTGCAGAGTCTGCTTGAGGTTCTCTCTCTCCCTCTGCCCCTCCCCCTGCTCACATGCTTTCTCCAAATAAGTAAATAAATAAAATCTTCTTTAAAAAGTAGTATTTTTTTCTTTATTTTTTTCTTTTTTTTTTTTTAAAGATTTTATTTATTTATTCAACAGAGAGAGATCACAAGTAGGCAGAGAGGCAGGCAGAGAGAGAGGAGGAGGCAGGCTCCCTGCGGAGCAGAGAGCCCGATGCTGGCCTCGATCCCAGGACGCTGAGATCATGACCTGAGCCGAAAGCAGAGGCTTTAACCCACTGAGCCACTCAGGCGCCCCGTATTTTTTTCTTTAAATGTATCTTTCTTCTTAATCTCAGCCATAACCTCAGCAACTAGATTATACTCTCTTAGACAATGGGATGATTATTTATAGGCTGATCCTACTAAGGCCTGAGACTTGGGCAAGATCTGTACTTCTAGTTTCTGATTAAAAAAAAAATTCTCCTATAGGTATAACATAACAATTTTGACACATTATCCTCTACTCCAGTTAGACTGACTCCTTGTTTGCTATCCTTTTTTTTAAAGTTTAGCTACTATGTTGCATTGCCTTTCATACTTTCTTAGACAAAGTGCATAGCCTGATAAACTTTATTAAAAGAATTGTGAGTAAAGGCTAACTTTTTACTTAGAGAAGGGTATTAGTGATGTCTGAATCGTTGCTTTACAAAGATACTGTTAGATATCACATTACCAGAAATTAATACCACTGCCCCTTGCAAAAAAAAAAAAAAAAAAAGGAAAAGAAAGAAGAAAAAAAAAAAAGGAGAGGAGAAAGAAAAAAACAACAACAGAAAAAAAGAAACCCCAGAGCAGTGCTTTTTTGCAAGAGTTTTATGTGCTTGGAATCATACAACTTTTGATGAATGATACTGTGTAATATGTACCATCTGGAATTAAATTATTTATCATTTAGTAAAGGAGATAAAGAACATTTGGATGTCTTTACAATACTTTCATAGAACAAGCAAGCTTTTGACTGCGACAAAAGATACATATAAACCTTTTTTTGGCTATCATTTATTTTTCCTTATGTGCATGAAATATGAGAAATTAAATGTAAAACTAGTTTCCTTGTGAACTTTTCCTTTAGGCTTGCCAATAAAGAGATGATATAATTATTTCCAGATTTGAATTGGTTTGATTCTGTTTGTGTGTATGTGTGTGTGCTTGTGTGTGTGTGAACATGCTAAATGAACCATCATTTTGAATATTTATTCTCATTTACCACTACTCACAATTTAAATTTAGTGGAATTACAACATACTTTTGGCATGAAATCTCTGAACTAATTATGTGGATTTAATTGCAATGTGGATTGGTATATATTTACTTCGCATCTGTAAAGATCATTCAAATGGATGTCAGCTTATTTTATTTTCTTGTGAACATGTTCAAATTCATAACTCTGTTTTAGAAAGATAGCTTTGAATATTAATTCATTGCCCTCAGGCCCCTTAGTCACAGCTGTTTCTTTTATAAACACAGAAGATTTGATGTGGCAATTCTCATTTTATTCTGTTGAGATCGTTCCCCAAACATTTGGAATTATTACTGAGGACCAAAAGATTCTGTCAGCTAGCTTAGAGATTGTTGAACTATCTTGGCCATTTAGAATTGCTGAGAATTTAGACTGAGCATTCATTCTTTGTAAAGTCTATTTGCTTAGATTTTGAGAGTAAAAACTTTCACTTTGAACTAATGAAATGATCTGGTTTTAGACAACACTTTGCTAATTAGTCTTATTTCTAGCTGAAATTGTATAGGTTTATATTTAAAGCTGTATGTATTTTGTAGTGCTGATAACTAGGGTTGAATTTAGTACTGATTGGTGTGTTTTCCTTTTTCTGGGCTAACTTGCATTTACATTGGATCAGTCTTGTAGCTACAGTGACTAATGCAATCAGATTTTCCTCTAAGCACTAAAAGCACTTAGCAAATATAGCTATGCACGTTAGTGTTTTTTTTTTTTGCACGTTAGTGAATAGTAATGGTTAGTCTGACAAAATGTGGGAAAAACACTCACATGATCTATTAATATGTATCTTTGCCAGTTACTAAATAAAATGCTTATATATAGTTAAGAAAAGGAAACATTGCATTTTCAGACGACTACTATTACAGACAGAATTGTGTCCCCCAAAATTTATATGTTGAAGCCCTAATTTCCAGTACTTCAGAATGGACTGTATTTGGAGAGGTATCTTTAAGAGAGGTATCTTTAAAGGTATCTTTAAAGAGGTGATTAAGTCAAAATGAGATTTTTACGGTGAGTCCTTATCCAATCTGACTTACAAGAAGAGCAACTTTGGATGCCTGAGTGGCTCAATCAGTTAAATGTCTGTCCTTGGCGCAGGTTCGAGCCCCACCTCAGGCTCCATGCTCAATGGAGAGTCCGCTTCTCCTTCTCCCTCTATGCCTTTCCCTGCTCATGCTTGCTCGCTCTCTTTCTCTCTCTCTCAGATAAATAAATAAATAAAATCTTTAAATTTTTTTTAAATTAAAAAAATATATATAATGAGGAACTTTGAAGACACTGAGCAACACCAGGGTTTTGCATACCTAGCGAAGAACCACGTGAGGACAGAGAGAAAGCCGCCATCTTCAAGCCAAGGAGAGACTCCAGGAGAAACCAAATCTACCAACACCCTGATCTTGGACATCTAGCCTCTAGAAAATACATTTTTGTTGCCCAAGCTACCCAGGATGTGGTATTTTGTTATGGCAGCCCTAGCAAACAAATACACTTACCAAACATGGGAATATATAGAGTTTAATGTTTTTAAAAGATGCACATTTTCTCCAGAGGAGGAAACTACATAGTAGTTTCAGTATTTCACTGAATAACAAGATCTTGTGATGAGAGGGAAGAGGAGTCCTGGTCATATGAGGCACGTAGGGAGGGAAAGTGGATAAAGAGGACATGCAGAGTGGTTCTTGGGCCCCGTCCGTGGCACATGTGAGCAAAGATGCCTATTTAGACCAAGTGGAGCAATGAGATTTTACCAAAAGCATGAGCAATATTCATTGCAGGGCTCTGACCTCCTAAAATACCTCTACATTTGCGGGTCAAACTGTAGTCAACCGTCACTAAAATTCAGCCACCTAAGTCAAGTGACCCAGGGGACCGTGCATTTTTCCCTTCCCTTCCTGCTATAGCTTCTTTCCAACACCCTACTCCAGGCATGTTTACCACTAGTTCCCCACTTCTTATTTTTATTCTTCTCTTAATTCCAGTACCGTTAACACACGGTGTTATGTAAGTTTCAGGTGTACGATCTAGTGATTCAACAGCTCTCTACGTTGCCCAGTGCTCATCACGGTAGGTGTCCTCTTAACCCCCATCGCCTAGTTCACTCATCCCCCCACCCACCTCCCCTCTGGGAACCATCGATTTATGCTCTGTAGTTACGAGTTCGCTTTGTTTGCTTGTCTGTTTTTTCCTTTTTTTTAAATTCCACATATGAGTGAAATCGTAAGGTATTCGTCTTACTCTGGCTGACTTTTTTCCCTTGCATTATACTCTCTAGATCCATCCCATGTTGCTACAAAGGGCAAGATTTTATTCTTTCTATGGCTTAATAATATTCCTCTGTGGTTATGATTCATAGCTCCCTACTTCCTGAGTCTTCCACACACTTCTCCTTGTTTCTAACATTTACCGCATTCCAGGACTAATGCTCATACTCTAAGGAGAAACTGCGAACAGCGACACGACAGTGAATCTTTAATGGAGTGGCGGTGGACAGAGAAGATGCTATCTAATCATATTTGTCTCACATTTCTCTCAAAATCTCATTGAAAACACTATGCAGAATTTTACAAAGGACCAAGTCCATTACGGCAAAGAAATTGAAGAAGAGGTCAGCTGCAAATGACACATTTCAGCATCTCCTCGCATGGTAGCAGAAAAGAGATGAACATGTACTAACTGGTGATTCAGAAATAAAATTTATAAGTTCAATATTTGCTAAGGAATGGATACAGAAAAGGAGGTGCCTGCCTCTTACTGCAACTTAGGAAAAGAAAAAGTTTACATACTCAATTTGAACTGTCTTTTTTTAAAAGGTTTTATTTATTTATTTGAGAGAGAGTGATCGAGAGAGAGAGAGAGAGAGAGAGTACAAACCAGGGGAGGGGCAGAGAAGCAGACGCCCCACAGAGTAGGGAGTCCCAGCATGGGACTCGATCCCAGGGCTCTGGGATTGTGACCTGAGCCAAAGGCAGACACTTAACCAACTGAGCCACCCTGGTGCCCTGCCCTTGACTGTCTTTAAAAAATTCTTTTAGAGTCACTTTATAAGCATGCATAGAAAGCATAGTTATTATTTACAAAAGTGTGAAACTTTGACATGAAAATAAAGGTGTATCAGACAGGAGATAATGGTAAATTAAGAGGAAAGAATAGGATGTTAATTAACTTCATCTCACATAGAGAAAAGTTGACATAGTCTCCTAAAGTTGTTGAAACTGGACATAGATGTGTACCTTTTCTTATTCAAGCTTATTACCTAAGTTAAGAAATATAAATAAAAAGATAACTACCAAAATATAAGAAGAAGAGAGTTAGTAGATAGGAGTTTGCTAAATGATCATCTATAACAGAGTTAGTACAGGTTGCTTAAAGTGGCTAAATCAAGAAGGATAAAATCATGTTATTAACAGTATGAAGATAACTACAAGAAAAATAAAGTCAGTAAGTATATACAGTGTGGTGTCTAAAGGATTGGACTGCAGTGGGAAGGTGGGGCAGGAAATCCTTGTTTTCATTAGTGACTTTTCTTAGCTGTTAGATTTTTAGCAAGCTCATGAATCATTTAGATGGAAGTTAAACATTAAACTGTAAATATTATACTGACTACGTAACACCAAGTTTTCAGAATTTATCCATTTACATCACTGAAAACGTATGTAAATGTTAATGAATTATTAAGGATAGACTTATGTCGGGGCTCTGGGGTGGCTCAGTCGTTAAGCATCTGCCTTCGGCTCAGGTCATGATCCCAGGGTCCTGGGGTTGAGCTTCACATCAGGGTCCCTGTTCAGTGGGAAGCCTGCTTCTCCCTCTCCCACTCCCCCTGCTTGTGTGTCCTTCTCTCGCTGTGTTTCTCTCTGTCAAATAAATAAATAAAATCTTAAAAAAAAAAAAAGGATAGACTTATGTCATAATAGCAAATACCACAGATTTCACTGGCTTAATATAAAAAAAAGTTACTTTCTCTCAAATGCTATCTGTCCCTATACCAGTTAGGGGAGAAGCTCTACCCCGTATTATCTCTCCAAGAGCTACACAGATTGCTGACAGAGGGGTCGACCCACTACCATCTGGAACCTGGAACATGTGGACTTTTTCCTCCTCATATTAGTGGAATGGAAAAAGAAGATTGCACCTCAGCAATGAAATCCTTTGGCCTGGAAGTGATACATGTCACTTCCACTCACTACACAGTGGCCAGAAATTGTCTCATGAATTCTCGCTTTCTTTTGAGAAGATGGGAAGTTTCAGCCTTCACTGTGGCTAGAAAGAGAATAATTGGTGAGTGCTAGACCTCTCCATCAAAATAAAGAAGTTTTCATTCAAAACCATAAGAGACCCTAACTATAGAGAACAAACAGGGATGATGGAGGGAGGTGGGCGGGGCATGGGTTAAATGGGTGATGGGGATGAAGAAGGGTGCTTGTGTTGAACACTGGGTATTATGTATGATGAATCACTAAATTCTACTCCTGAAACCAATCTTACACTATATGTTAACTAACTAGAATTTAAATTAAAATTTTGAAAAAAAAATAAATTTGCATTCAATGATTTTTAGATAAGTTTAATATTACTAGAATTTTAGAACCTTTATAAGTCACTGGGGTGTTATGAGTAAAAGAAGAATTAATTATCAGGTCCTTTTTCTACTTCTAGATTTTTAAAACTTTTAGTATGAAATTTTTCAAATACCTGTATACCAAGCCCCAAGACCCCACATTAACATCTTCCAATTCTTATTTTTTATCATGTATTCCTTCCAGATAAATTACTGCCTGAAACTTCTTTGGCATGTCTTTGTTTAAGAACCTCAAATAATAATACCAATAAGAGTAATGATCACATTTTATTTATTGAGCACCTACTATGTCATAAGCATTTAAATACACTACTTCTTATCCTCAGAGGACTATCATGTAAAGTACATCTTATTCTCTGCCTGGTATAATTAAAGAATCAATAATCAAGGAGTTGGAGTAATTTTCTCAGTTTCCCTTAGCAGACCTAGAATTCAAATTTATATGTGTCTTACTTTACATTCTCAATGCTCTTACTACTCTATCTCACCATCTTTTATTTTAATACATCAGTAACTATTAAGTCATTCACATCACTTGCTGCTCCTTTCCTCTTAACTATATAAAGATTGGGCATATGATCTAATTTGCTAATCATCTGTAGAAAACATGTTTTCTCCATCTATAATTCCATTTCTCTGAAGGCAATCCTTCAACTTCTCAACCTGGGTAGTGTTCCCAGTCTATATTCCCACTGATCAACAGCTTTGTCTATATTCTCACAAACCAACAGCTTTGTTTTGTCACTTTTAATTCAAGCAGGATGCCAGCAAATGGACTATGTGGCAGGACTCTTGCCCTGTTGGAAACAAACGCTGGCACCATAACATACACTATGGATAGTTTTTCAAATGGGTTTTGTAAAAACCATTCCTGCTAGTCATTTGACTGTTCTGATCTTTTTCCAGGACCATTTTAACTTGTTTTCAGAAACCTTTAAGAACTCAGACAATGAGTCTCTTTCTACACTTGAATTTTGTTTACTCAGCTGAATGTCACAAAGCAAGTGATATTTTTCCAAAGGTAAAACAACAGAAACTTCAGGATAATAATCCTGTGATTTTGCAAATGATGTGCTATATTTGCTTAATAGCTTTAAATTCTATAATATGCTTATATATCAATTTTCTTTTTCTTCTTTTCCCAGTATAGAAATATTCCAAGCACAGATTTTCAGAGATCTCTCTCAGATGCATAAAGAACAAAAATTTTCTGCAGTTTTTGACAAATAAGACATTTCACTGTTTTTGTAAATCATAAGTTAACTTCAACATATGCAATATTTCAGATATTGTGCAAAATATCATTCTATAGGGCATCATAATTTTTTAAAAGATTTTATTTATTTATTGAGGCCAGGGGGGGGAGAAAGTAAGTGGGTGAGGGGCAGAGGGAGAGACAGAATATCAAGCTGACTCCATGCTAAGCACGGAGCCCCACTCAGGGCTCAATCTCATGACCCTGGGATCATGACCCGAGCTAAAATCAAGAGCCGGACACTTAACTGACTGAGCCACCCAGGCACCTCAGGGCACAATAATTTTTAAAGTAGTATTTTAATAATCAATGGCTATTGGTATGTATATATTATTCTAGGATAATTTTATTAATTTTTTTCAACTATAATGGCCTATTTCATCGTGAGAGGTGGTACAACAGTGGTCAAAACAGGAGCCCTGCCTGTCTCTGCAAGCACTTGCATCAGAGATTCTCACAATGGCATAGATCCTACTCCTCTCTGACCTTGGTGACATTCACTCCTTTGTTCTGGCAGTTCCTTCCCACACCCAAGTCTTCTTTCGCAGCCTTGGGCTACTCAACATATTTTAAACTGCAGTCCCCCAGGCTCAGATCACTCCTTTCCTTTCAGGTTACGTATAATTCCCTTCAAGCCTAGACTTCATTCCACGGAGGCTTCAGTGTTTTTTCTTCAACCGATCCATCCCACCCAAATTTCATTTCTTTTACTATCCACCTTCTCCAGCCCCATTCCATCACCATCAACTCTACATGACTGTGTAGCCTTCCAAGGCACCAAAACGTGAACGAATGTGGATCAGTTTTGCTATTCATTTTTCTCAGTTTGTCTTTTGCAGAACGGTCTGGAGAAAACATGTGCAATTGTGTGTACCAGAGGCCCTGTCAATAAAATGTCAACCTCCCAGTTATTGGAGAGTTTCTATTTGTCAGGTGATAAGAACTGCACATCTGTTCTCTTACCCTCACAGCAACTGTAAAAGATAGTTGATATCGTTCCCTATTTCGTAAATGAGGATCCAATCCTTAGAAATGTTCAAACATTGCCAGCGATCAAGGAAATGGGAAAGTAAGCGCCATAAGCTGGATTTGAAACTTGATCTTTTCTCTCTAAAGCACAAGTTCTTAACCCCTGTACCATGTAATTATTGATATACCTTGATATACAATATTGATATTGATATATGCGTGGATTCAAATGCACTACTTTATTATACACATTCCACTTGTCCTTTTTTTTAAATTTTCCTTCTTGCCTTCCTTTAGACTCAATAAATACTCTTCACCACTCTATTTTTCCCTTGTATTAGTTTAACAGTTCTACATTCCTCACCAATATATTGTGGTTAACTTTGAAAAAATTCATTCCTCCTATATGACATATAATTCTAACTTTAAGTAAAAAATAAAATTTACACTCTTCCTGACCAATGCAGGGTTCTTAGAACACTGAAAATTTTAAATATCTCAATCTATACATCCATCTATCTATTTATCATACACACTTGCATTTACATTCAATCATTTTATGAGGTTGAAGATTCCCTGGATTCTTTGACACCAAGTTTATAAAAGATGTCATCTGGGAATCATCTCCCACCATACAGTTCTTCTGTCTAGGTTTTTTGTTTTGTTTTATTTTGTTTTGTTTGTTTTTTGAAAGAGAATTTAGAGAAAGCAAATAAAACAGTCTGTTACAGGGTTCTTACCACCAAAGCCCATTTTTTTAAACACTATCATTTGCAAATATACTGCTAATGATCATTGGATACTGACTTCTCTTTTATTTTTGCTCCTTTTTACTTACTTATGAATGAAATTCATCATATTTACACGGTGAGATCATAGATAAAAGTGTTTTGTTCTGTTTTGTTTTAGTCAGGGCCATAAAATGAGAGATTGAACATTATGATAATCCCATAACTTCAAAAACGACTTAAGCTTATAGCCTAGTTTTTTTCTTGATTTTTAAAAATTATTGGTGATAATCACAATGTATATGTCAAGAAAGAGAACAGCTGATTTTCTGTAAATTTTAAAGACTTTACAGTAACTTCGTGCCTATATTAAAAAAAAAAAGAATTTCTGATAGAAAGCTTACCCTATTCTCCCTATCTTCATTGGTCAATATTTAGAATTATGCCTGCATTTTCTCAAACTGTCCCTTGCCCTTGACTCAGTCTTCCTCCATACAAATATGAATATTTAAATACAGAATTCTCCCAAATTTTTCAGAACTGTTAACAAAATCTAGAAAATTTCAACTATATATTTATGTGCCTGTCCAGACCCCTCTTTTGAACATTAGTCCTCATTCAACAACTTAGATGACTAATTTCAACCTATAATTTCAAACTAACCACATCTAAAATCAAACTCATGATCTTCTAAGCGTGCTCCTCTTAGCACGTTGCCGTGAGTCCACTTTTGCAAGCAGAAACCTTACCACCTCCTTGCTCTTGCTCCCATTTACCCCATCAACCACCAAATCCTGACAATATGACATCCTAATTCTCTCATGTTTGTCTATGCCTTTCCATTCCTAGCAAGCCCACCGGTGCCATTATACTCTAAGATACCTCCATTTCTTTAATTTGTGCTGTAAGTTTACAATCCTAACTGATCTATTCCCATCTAATTTTAATTCCCTCCAAACAGCTTTACTCACTTCACCAAGAAGCTCGCACACATATGTATGTATGTCTAGAACTATGTAACTATACACTGCATACAATAATGACTAACATTTACTTAGCACTTACGATGTGTTTGTCACTCTTCAAGACACTTTGCGTATCCTAAATCATTTAATTCTCACCAGAAGGTAGGTGCTATTTCTTGTCCCCATTTCAGAAATGAAAAGGGACTGAGGCACAGAGAATTTGAAGATTCTTCCCAGGACCGCATAGCCAGAAAGCTAGAGTTTGAACTCAGTAATTTTAGCTTCAGTGTTAACGTTCTTTACCACTATATGATATTAACCCTCAATGAATAGAATCCCTTCTGACTTAAAACTCTTCAGGAACTTCTAAATTGTTCTGGAAACTAGTGTCTAAATTCTGCCTGAAATATTCTTCCCTCCCACCAGTGATAAATACTTCTCATCTTTTATATGTTTCCTTAATCATTACTTCTTCAGAGAATCTTTGTAACAAATCAGTATTAGTAATTCTTTCGTACCATGTAACTGTCTGTTAATAGCATTTACCACAGATAAAATTTTGTGTATTTTTGTGGTTATTCACCTAATTGATGTCTTATCCACTACAGTATAAACCACTATATCCCCAGTGTGTAGTATAGTCTGATATTTATATGTTACTCAATGCATATTTTCTGAAATAAATGAAGAAAGACAGGAAGGAAGGAGGAAAGAAGGAAGGAGGGGTGGATGAGAGGAATGGAGGGAGGGAGGGAAGGTGGGAAGGGGAAGAGAGGTAATTTTTAGAGTTGAAAATGTCATAAAGAACATTTTACGAACTTGCTTCAAGATCAGGAATTCATTTTATAGCCTTTCTCTTGAACCATTACTCATTTCTGAACAGTCCCAATGGTGGGTAACTCCATCTCAAGGAAACTGCTTTCATTGTTGGATGATTCTGAACAACTATTAGAAAATTCTTCCTTAGCTAGAGTTAAAATATGGTTCCATATACATTTCATCCATATGTTCTACTCTTCATTTGGGAGCCCCTGGAATACATTTTATCCCTTTTTCATATGGCAAATTTAAAGTTCTTTAAATATTTAAAGTTCTTATATTTCCTTCAACATATTCTTGTTTCCAGCCCAATGAGATCTAATTACTTGTATTTTTATGACATAAATTTAATAAACTTTCTTTATGTGCTTTGAAGTCTTTTAAAAATATTATTTTCTTAATGTCAATTAATTTCATTTCTTACCTTGAGCCAACAATTTTAAAACTTTGTTCAAAGTATGTTAAGTGATTCTTCCCTCCTAACCCCAAATAGGCTTTCATGTGAAAATAAGTAGATGAAACTGTACATTATGCTCTTTTCTTAAGAATTCACCTTATAAAATAACATTAAGTTTATGAGAAGTCTTGGTATAAAGTAACATGTTAGGTTTTCCTTAATCTGATTTTTCACAAACAAATATGATCATTTTTCTAGAGAAATATATCAAATTTCATAGGCTATTTCAGAATAGTGTTCGGAAAATGTGTAAATTCATGTATTAATCTCTATGGAATATTTATTGTTTATAGATATTCCCTAGAAATTAGAAGTTTGAAGCAAACTCTACTTTGTTACTAAATGAAACCCTGGGCTATTTCTGTTTAATTCATGAGAAATAGGTGTATTATGTTAAGTGATTAGAGTAGAAATTTTTTCTTATGTTTATCAGAAGAGAAGGAAAGACAAAGGTAGGAGAAAATATATTTGCATATATTCATGGTAGAAAAATGGAAATTATTATGATAGTAATATTTTTATTAAAATATGTTCTTAATAAAACATAAATAATGCCCCTGAAATAAGTATTTTACTACTGTTTTGTTAGAAAGCATTCACTCTTTTTATTTAAAAAATCCAAAACCACTGGCAAATGTAAGAGCTGAACAATTTGCAATTCAAGTGGATTTCAAAGGTAAAAACTCTAAGATTCTGTGAGAAATGTGTTATAATAAATGTAAAACTTAGGACTTGTTTAATTGATAGAGTACATTGTACTATATTAAGAACAGCAGCTATAAAAAGTAGGAGTAAACTGAAAATTACTGTTTTTCTGTTATTTGGTATTAAATGACTAAAAGTCTCCTTTCATGAAGTATTTAATACATGTCAAATCCATTCTTGAGCTAAATACCGCACTTATACTTACTAATGCTACTTAGCAATCTGAAATTAATTATGATGAAGAAATATCTCATTTTTTCCATTTTTCAGATCTCATCTCGTGTTAGATTACTGTATTTCTACTATCAATATAATATCTGCATAAGCAATTTTGAACATATGTAAACCAATACGTCTTTTATATTGCATAACAATGCAGTTGCATCATTTGATATTCATAAGCTGTGAGAGAGACAAAAAAGAACTATCTTTGAGTTGATAAACTATCTGAACTCTGTGTCTGTGTTATTAAGTAAAGAAAAACCAACTGTGCTACATATCATTGGTGTAAGCATCTTTGAATAGAAAGCATAAGCTATACAAACAAAAATGCTGGCCAATAGCAATTGGAAATGTGACTTTTGTCTTAAAGTTATGAATGGTAACCAAATTTCATTTCAGAAATATTAGCTTATTATTAAACAGATTTTAGATGTTGAAGATGTGTTTAAATAATGACAGCCTGAAGAAGCCTGAAGCAGTTCATTAAATCCATCGGAATTGGTGGTTTGATTTCATTTCCATCCAGACGGAGGTAGCGAAGGTGAGGTCCATAACCGAAGGAGTCTTGTTCTGCAGGCAGTATGGGAGGACATATTACAGAGACGTTCACATCTATGGAGACAAAGATGGCGTGAACAAATGAATTAGAACAGAAGGCGTGAAAAGACCAAGAAGCCACGGAACAGTCTTGTAGAGGGCCTCGTGACCTGATCTGCCAGAGATACAAACAATTTTTGTCAAGTTGGAGGTATAAGTGTCTTATAAAAGTAACCCTAAAAAAATGTGCAACGTATATATAGTCATCTCACTCCATATTCAAAAAAAGCTGTGCTGGAGGGGCGCCTGGGTGGTTCAGTAGGTGAAGCATCTGACATCAGCTCGGGGTCTTGGGTTGGACCCTGCGTCGGGCTTCTTGCTCAGGTGGGAATCTGCTTCTCCCTCTCCCTCTGTGCCCCACTCCACCCCCGCTGATGCGTGCACGCTCTCTCTCTCTCTCTCTCTCTCTCTCTCTCTCTCTCTCTCTCTCTCTCAAATAAATAAATAAAATCTTAAAAAGAAATGAAAGCTGCGATGGAAGTAAAAGAGTTTGTCATTTGTTTTCTAAGCTTTCAAGTGAGATAAGGCATGCTTAGACTACTAGAAAATGAGATGGGTAGTATTTAGGGCATTAGAAGTGGAGACAAAGGTTCATAGAAGGAATGGTTAGGTGTATGGGTAGATGGATAGATGGATGGATGGATGTGTAGGTGGAAAAATCAGTCTCTTATTAGGGAAAGTACTTAAAAATTACCTTAAAGTGCAAAATTTCCAATTAATAGTATATGATGAGTTTTTTTTAAGTACATTTAACATAAGTTTACGTATATAATACTTACAGAAAAGAACCTTGAATCTTTATATTTAAGTGTATTTAATTAGAAAGGATATATTTGCCAAGAATTGAATTATAAAGATCCAAGCCAGGAAATATCCCATCAGCCTTTTCAGATGTTTAGGATGTGAGAAATCATGCACCTGCCTTGGATCAGAGCCCTTGGCATCAATGACTATACTGAAATTTAGGAGTATTCAGGAAAGAAAACCTGTCAAAATAGCAAAATTCAGACAAGTGTGCCTAATAGCTGATCTGAACCATGAATCTGTATATTGCTTTTCAGTCTCATTTGAAACTCTTTTGTGAAAGAGCTCCTCCCTTAGAAGATGAGACCCATCTAACTTTGGCAATGACCTTCCTTTGAGTTCATGGTTACAGTGAGATTGCTATGCTCTGATCTTATGCCATTTTGTGAATTCAACTTGCTAAAAATAATGACTTGTAATATATAGCAGTTTGTGTATATAAAGTTATCTTTCACATGCATCATTACCTTACCATCACACAGCATTTATCAGGCAATATGATTATGCTCCTTACCTGGGCATTGTAAGGGGTTCAGACAGGTAAGGTAATGCACACAAGGTATTTTAGGAAGTAAACGGCAGAGCTGAATCCCAGCCTTGTCCTTTTCCTACTACACGGGGTCCCTTGCTCCCTGGAGAGACTATGTCCCTTTAATGTGCTACCATTCCTATTACCCTTATGCTCCATAACCAATGCGTGTCTGCATAAATGTAATGTGAGAACAGGTGTTCTAAATGTAGTTATATTTTCATAAATTAATTATGATATTTCTCAGAGAACACCGCAAAGTAACTTATTTGAATAGATAACATTTTTGGCCAAATTTAAAGTCCTTTAAATTGTTCGGAAGAAATAAATATTCCCATCTTTTTCATAAGAAAAGTCACCATCTTGTAAATTCTAAGAACTCTTCATATAAAAGGTACGTTCCTTGGAAATCACTTTATTAACAACTAGAGTAGATTATGCAGCCAGAAGAAATAAGTACTTTAACAGTTATGATGACACAGTGTGATATACTGGCGAGCCAATAATTCTAGCCAGGGAAATTCTTATTTTACAGTTATTTTCTGGGAATATAGAAGTAACTGTGCCTGATATCTACATTAAGAAACAAATAAATCTTTCTTTGTTGTTGCTGTTAAAATTATTCTTACCTGGGTTGACAGAAATTTTTCTAAAGTCTTGTGTTCTGGAAATTGAAGACAAACGTGCTGGGATTATACTGTATGAGCAGGAAACAACACTTAAAATGAGAGGCCTGATCTCAGGTCCTGTATTGTATTTATTGTTTGTCCTTGGGCAAGTATCGTCACTTAGTTGACCCTCAGTTTCTTTCTTCAGAAACTCTTAATAACTTGCCAACCAAGATTCTTGTGATGATTAAATCGGGATTTTCAAAGTGTGGTCCTTGGACCATCAGCATCAATACCTCCTGGGAACTAAATCCTTAGACCTACTGAGTCAGAAAATGTGAAGTTGGGGCCAGCAAGCTATACTTTATAAGCCTTCCAGATGGTCCTGATACATGCTAACATATGAGAATAATTGAAGGACAGACATATATGAGAAAATACTATAAAGCTTTTAAAGACATGAGCGGAGGAAGAACAGAGTCCTACTCTTTTTTGTATAACTTTGTGTAACTGTGTAAGTGTCTGGTGTATATGTCCAACTGCGTGTTGAATTTTGCTATCTCATTCCTAAAGACACTTTTTCTCAACTTCTAAGGGGAATCCCCAATGCACAAACAGGGATCTATGTGGAGACCCTTTAAATTCACTTCCCACCTCAAATGTCTACGGGACTTCTGTTGCCAGATAAGGAATGCACCTGTAGAAGCACAGAACTTTCATCAGGGAAAAAAAATGCTTAATTTAGGTCAGTATTGACTGCTATACTACCTGGGTCAGTGAAACAGATTTGGCAATTGCCATTTTTTTCTGTTGCATCTTTTTGTCTTGACTACAGGATTAAACAATGTGTCTCATCACCATGGAAATATGTGGCAGCAGCCTCTTTGTTAATTCCTGGATTATATGCTCAAGTATGCTGGTAGAAAAACCAAAAAAGAAAAAAAAAGAAAAGAAAATCTTGTATAAGTGAGCAGTACCCAGTGGAAAAAATAGTTTATTCTTATAATTAGGATGTCTGATTATTTGCTTAAAGGAAGCTAATGAAAAACAACCAAGCAGTACCACCTTCTGACAATTATCTGTGCCATTTTTCTACAAACCATCTGACTGCTTCTCACTTTAGGAATGTACTTTTTAAGGCTGAGCAGAAGTTTCCTCAGATGATCTACCTATAGGGCTTGTACCAGGGTTGAAGATAGGTGTCAAGCTGGTTCCAGTGCCCCTGGTGAGACCAAGATACTGTCCACCTCTGCAGCAGGGTCAGCCTGGTCTCAGGTAGGACTCTGAAGATGCCATGTTTTAATTGGGCTCTATAGCCCCTTCTTTCTATAACCAAGTTTTCCCTTGATGGTACATCCGACTCTAAAACACTTTGTACTCATCTCTTTCTCCCTTATCAAAAGCTATTTTCAGGAAAGGAGCAATCATTCTACCTTGTTTATTGCCATTAGACCTAAGAAGTCACCAATTTCCAGAAGCACTTGTTTCCATTTCAGTTGATAAGGTGTTAAACTACAGTGTTGCTTCCCAATGCTTTGTCCCCAGAGCAGCAGTCTCAGCACCACCTGGGAACTTGTCAAAAATGAGAGTCTCAAATCTCATCCAGACTTACTCAGTCAGGAACTCTGGGGTGGAGCCACCAATCTGCACACTCTGAAGTTTGAGAAACCCTCTAATCTAAAGCAGAGACTTTAATTACGGTGGTTTCAGGCACCTGTAGTTTTCAGGACCAAGATCCCTTTCTCATACCTCCTAAATCATTCTCCTCCTATTACTATGCATGAGGCTATTTGGCCTTGGTACGTTTTCCTAAATAAATCTACCCAATGAGACAGAAATATTGGGATCTCCTAGGAGTAAAAGAAGATACGTTTGGTTTCTCCAATGGATAATAACCCTTTGTAGATTAAGAAGTCCACTTTTCGATTTGCAATCGAAAATTGTGTGAGAATGAATTGACAAAGACAAAATACTGAAAGTTGAAAGAAGAAATCTAAGGGCACATTAGTTGGGGCCAGGGGAAGCCCAACACAGTTGCTATTCTTAAAAAAATTTAGAATAGGTTTAATGACCATGAGCATTTCAACCAAAGAGATACCCTGATGATTACTTACTTTTAATTTTGTTATGATCAAGGTGAAGGTGCTGCAAATGAGCACTGATTCGAGGGACCTTTGTGAGTTGATTGTGAGACAGTTGAAGATCTAGAATCGAGGATACATCAAAACCACTTGAAGGGAGCCCTGCATCTGATAGTTTGTTGTGGTTTAGTCGCAGAAAGGCCACTTTAGGAATCACATTAAAGTAATTTTCTGGTATTCCTTCAATGGAATTGTTGTCCAGAAACAGTTGCATTGTATTGGCTGGTAATCTTGGTGGCATATTCCTTAGGGCATTCTTGGCCATATTTAACTGCATTAGGTTCTTGAGTCCCTTGAAGGTGTCTCTCTGAAAGGCATTATCTAGTAGTTTATTGTGCTGCAGGTCAAGAAGGGTCAGGTTTTCCAGATTGCTGAAGGTCCCCTGAGGAATTCTGGACACCTTGTTTCTGGCCAATTGTAGTTGTTCTAAACTTCTTGGCAATGGAGAAGGTACCTCCTCCAACTCATTATCCTCCAGAAATAAGAAAAGCAGCTTCTTCAGTTGGCTCAGGGCTCCTTTTTCAATTCCATAGTTGGTTATTTTGTTCTTGTTTAGATTTATCCATCTCAGCTGGGTGGCATTCTCGAATGGCTTCTCAGGAATGGTCTCTATCAAGTTGTTCTCAAGATAAAGATACCAGATCCTTGAAGGAATAGGAGGGATTTCTTTGAGACCTCGATTTTCACAGTATAAAGCGGTAGGGAAACTAGGAGGGCAGAAGCATTCCCTGGGACAGTCAAAGTCATGCATAGACCAATCCTCCGGATCACTTACGTCATAGACCTGTCTCACACTTCGAGTCCATACTGTATCTGTTATGAATAACACCCACATGATGAAACAGACTGTGGCTGCCATTATAGAACCTGGGATAAGGGATATAACTTGTTAGATGTTTGCATATCTTGACCTTTAGAAAATGATGTGTACCAAAATAACCAGTAAACACTCTTTCTTTGGGGCAAGGTAAGCACATGTCAACAACTTCTATGCAGCTATCCATTAGCACACATATATATAATAGGCACTATACACAAAGCATTTTGCAAAAACTGGAACTAGCTCACTAACTTCTAGCTTTCTGGTTTTAACCCAACCGCAATGAAAACTGAGAAATGGAAAGCAAATTTTAGGAGATCTAAGTGCTTTTCCATCTCGGGCTATTTAACACAAGAAAGTTAACTGAAACCCATGGTTGAATAAAAGAGTATTTTAAAAAGTGATCTTTTAATAACTCCAATGGAGACTCTGTGTTGTTTCTAAGTAAGCATGTGCTTTTACTTTTACTCCTAAATGAGCAGAACATCTGGATGAGATTTCCCAGGCTCGTTGGCCCTTGAACCAAAGAAATAGAGAGATCAAAGAACATTTTAGCTGTTTGTTGTGAAGAAAGACTTTAAGATATGAAGAAAAATATGTGATTAATCTCTTGCTGTGTTGCTCTACTTCTCTGGTAAGTTTTATATTGGGGTGTGGGGGAAGACTTTTAATATTATAAGTACAAAATCAAGTTGTTCGACCAGGGAATTTGGATTATAAACTCTATATCACAATTAGGCAAGTAATATATTCACCTATGGCATTACTATGGTTGATAAGAAACACAACAAAGCAAAGAACACATTTAGGGACAGATAGAGCTCCAACTTTTCGGGATGGTTGTTAACAAAGAACAGGTTAACACTTACTGATATATGACCATCTCAAGGATAGAAACCCTCCCCTTGAATATCAACAAGATGATGGGTACAACCAACTGTTCTCACAGGAAAAATAAAACAGTAACATTCTGACCAATGTACATTTAATTCAATTGCTTGGCAATAAAAACAGAATATATTTTACTGATTTTTCAGGAGAAAATAAAACAAGCATCATTTATGAAATGCTGATCTTTCCATTGTGGCACTAAATTGAGGGAAATGACAAGTGCAGAGCTGTTTCCGCAAGCTGTCGAATTTTTTACGATCGCAGAATTCTGCTCTGGTCATCTTCCAATAGAGACACATTAAAACATTCTTTTCTTCAGAATCGGTATTTACTTTAGTTATTAAGCTGTAACCCTACCTCTGATGAATCAGAACTTTGAATTCATAACTTTAGGTTTTTAAAAGTGCAAAAAGAGTTTACCTTGCTGTCCAGGAATATACCGTTGAGTCCTGTGCCTGGGTCTGAAGTTTGCTCAAACTCAGTGAAGGGGGAAAACAAAACAATACAAAACAAAACAAAACAAAACAAAACAAAACCCTGTGACTAAAACAGTTTGTTTTTATTGTATGCTGTCAAGCCTCCTATGAGAAAAAATAAAACCTACTCTGACCAGTCACAGTGAACACCTTTTGATCTATTGTTTCCACTTTGCCAGGGCTTCAGAATGCTTACCTCAGCCTTCTTGGATCTTCTTCTTCCCTTTCTATTGGTCACTGCTCATTCCCAGGAATGGATTGACCCAGGCTCCACTGTCGTGTTTTTATGAATCCTCCCTAAAATATATGCATCAGTGGCTCCAACTTTAACCCCTCCACAACAGCAGCACCTCGGTACCTAACTCAGCCCAGGAAATTCTGACTCTCAGCTCAAGAACCTATAGCAAAAATTCAGGGCAACTGTCACTGAAGTCATAGTTCCAAAGATGTTGTAATGTACTGATATCTAGACCTGTTCAGCCAGCCGGCAACAGAAGGCAGTTTTGATTTCAAGTATAACAAGAAGAGAGCTTTAAGTGTTTTCTTTTCTCTAGAAAATCTTTTTAAAAAACAGAATACAAAGAAATAAGTGCTGATGTCCTCTGTTTCGATGGAAATATTTGATTCATTTCTCATATAAAACAGATGTTGGAATTCTATTTAGATCTATGGGGTGTGAGGGAAAAATAGGAAAATGTATTTGAAAGATTTGAAAATGAAATCTGAGCTGTATCTGATGTTGGCACTAAACGTGGTGTTATACTCTGTTTTATAGATATAATTTTTGTATCTCTGTTTCCTATTGGGAGCTTTATCCCAAGTAATTATTAAAATGAGATTTTTTTCTTTCTCATTAGAACAGATGTTTTGCATTTGGTCCTTTCCAAGACATTTTGTTGCCCTGATATTGGTTTTCTTTTAACACATAGATCTAAGATCATGTCTTCTAGTTTTCTTATATTTGAGAAGAAGAATCGTTATGCCATTTGAAGAAAGACATAAATAAAAATAATTTTCAGACATTATTCTGTGGATGGATTGTAAACATTTTGTTTTTCAAAATTTGTCTTAGTCTGAGGTCAGGAAGTTTAATTCACGTGACTCCGTCCACACTGCTTACATAAGCATCATCAAAGAAAAAGCACAGAGAAGAGGAGAGGAGAGAGGGCCCTGGAACCAAAAGACCTTCCTGAACCCCCCACCCCCCCTCCCGCCACCTCCTGCCCTCCAAGCTCGCCACCACACTGGACTACCTCTCGGGGTCGGCCCTACTTTGTCCTAAATGCTTATGGAAATGTTAGCCTTTCTTTAGCATTAGCAGTATGTTCCCAACGGGGGCATTTAAGTTCTCTTAGTAGCTTTTACAGGTACACTTATCTCACCTGTGAGAAAAAAATCAAGTGTCACATGCTTCCTCGAAACAATGATTCTCCATTGCGGTTCTACTTTCCTCTCCCTAAACCCTCAGGATATACACAACAGGTGATCTTCAAATCTGCACAGCCCCCTCTAGCTAGTAATCTCTTTTCTTTCCCAATTTTCTTTTTTCGCCAAATTACTTGAGTCATTTCTTGATTTGATGACACAAATGTTGCTGCATGTTATTTGTCGGGAAATTAGAACAGCATCCTGGCTGCCTCCAATCTTCATTTCCTGTTCGCCATGGCATCCATGACCCACCCACCCAAAGATGGCTTCTAATCCCTCTGCTTCCCTAAAATTGGTGTGACAAAAATCAGCAATGATCTTCATGTTTCCTGATCTATTGAAGCTTTTTAGTGTTTGGCTTACTTGACTTGTGACTTTTGACAATGTTTACCCACCCCTTTTATTAACTGTTTCTCTTAGTTTCTGTGATGTTCTCTTCTAGTTTCCCCTTCCCTTTCTTTGTGAATTTCCCCCTTTATATACTGAAGCTCTCTATTTCCTCTAACATTTTTTTTAATAGTGTTTCTAGCATTTGGAGCTGTTTAAGATTCTGTCCCCCGCTCTGTGCTCTCCTTACTCTCTACATATTTCCTGTAGGGTTCGGAAGTTTTAACAATTCCTTCTATTATGATGACTCCTGAGTCTTTATCTCTAGCCCAGACTCTGGAAGAAGACCTGCACTTTCGTGTGTGTGTGTGTGTGTGTGTGTGTGTGTGTGTGTGTGTGTGTATACACACACATATCCGCTTTCTGGAACTCTCCTCTTACACATCGCAAAGGCATATATCTAAAATGAAATTGGCTATCTCCCTTTACTTCTAACTGCTCTTATCATTTACTTTTGAGTGTGACTATCATCTTATTCACTCTCCTAAACCAGAAATCTGGAAATCATTCTTAACTCTTCCTTCTCATTTTGTGAACATCTGAAAACAATCACATTTTAGGGACCCTGAGAGACATGAAATAAATAAGAATGACCATCTACAATGCTTGCCCAATTTGGTATCATTGCTTCCAGACTACAAACACAAGATGTTTCCACTGTCAGTATAATGTCTGTCTATCTCTATCTTGATTTTTCCTATAGCAATCTGATCTACCCTTCTTTGATTACTGATTCCTGGAGGAAGGGGACTTAAAGCCTTCATTGGAATTGCATATGTGAAAGTTCAACATGTGAAATTAAGACAATGGTGAGAATGTCTGAGTCATGCTAGCTGTTATAAGAATGAAGGAAAGACTTTGCTCAGCCTTATGTGACTCCGTTAAGAGGGAAAAAGGTAGCCTAAGGTGTCATGATGTGGCTCTGACATCACCTCTCTAATGACAGATTGATATTTTCCAAAGTCTGTGGGGCTTTGGATATAGTAGATATTTAATAAATACTTACTGAATGAGTAAATGAACAAATAAACACAAAAGGCATATGTACCACTTGGATAGTCTAGAGTTTCTTAATTAGCAGAACTATGTAAATAGAAACATGGTCAAGAGGGGTGCCTGGGTGACTCAGTTAGTTAAGCATCTGTTTTCAGCTCAGGTCTCATGATCCCGGGGTCCTGGGATTAAGTCCCACATTGGGCTTCCTGCTTGTCAGGGAGCCTACTTATCCCTTTGCTTGACACGCCCCCTGCTTTGTGCACTCTTGCTTGCTGTCTCCCTTTCTCTCTCTCTCAAAATACATAAATAAAATCTTAAAAAAAAAAAGAAAGAAAGAAACATGGTGGAGAACCTTTGATATACGCTAAAAAGAATTTTAAAAATGTGAGTTGGGATTTTGCTTTTGCAACTTACTAGTTGAATTTGCCGAGCCTATTTGACCATTGTGAGCCTAAGTCTTCCACTAATGCACCAGCCCTGACTGCACTATGAAGGGTTGTCTGAAAATCAAATAACATAACAGAAGTGATAATGTCAGATAAGTGTAGGAAAGTTTCCTAAGGAAAAAAGTTAAAGCCCAAGAGAACTTAAAAATCATCTCTTCACACTGTCTCCTTTTACATATGAGGAAAACGAGAACCAGAAATTTCTGTCAGCCATGTGATATGGGTTTCTTGGCCTAGCCTACCTGAGGGAAGTCCTTCTAGAAACTTGAGGAAGGGCTACAGTGTTGTTATTGCCATTGTTCTTTCAACCTCTTTTCTTCCTTTCACACTTTTCAGTGTTTCCTATTTGCTTATGTTGCTTCTACATCTTGCTGTTAAAAATTGTGTTGAGGGGGAGGGGGCTTAAAAAACTCTCTTAGATTGAGGGATTTATCTTGTCACATTCCTGAAGACCATTGACATTTTTAAATAGAAGGCAATACATCAGGGTATAAAAGACATAAAGCTCTAAAAGGAGTTCAAATTTGTGGGCATGTGTGTCTGACGCATCTCTTTCAGCCATGGTTGGGCTATTGGGTGCTCCCAAGAGCTGTGTTTATGTACAATTGACTGGACTTCTGCAAAGGGAAATAATTTTCTCTGAATAGACCAGTTTTTGCCTTGTTTAACTAAACTCTGTCAAATAACTTAAAAATATGAAAGGTATCCACTAAAATATATAGCTAACACACATATACATCTATAATTTAAAGTCATTTTCAAAATAATACATTTAAAATATAGTAATGACACTTTCAAACAGTTAAAACTCCCACAAAACTGATAAGACAGCAATGTCCCGGTCCATCCACTCCCTACGTGTAAGCCCCACTCCCAAGAGGCCATACTCTCAAAGCTATCATGGATTTCTTTTAACACTAACCTTAATCTTCTTTTCTGGATTATTTTTGTTTGACTTACCAATTTTAAACAGCAATTATTATATAAAGATTTAGCACATTTGCTTTGGCCCTCTCTTTACCCCACCTGTAGCCCTGATTCCCTTCTATAACCCTTATTGTATGCACTAACTTCGATTAAATAAATATTTACTGTATACATTCTTGTGCAATAGAAATATTGTTTTCTGCTGAAACTGCAAAATTATTTTAATTCCTTCATTGTAGTGCATTTATTTGCTATATAGATAAGAAACTACATAGAGTATATTCTACATACATATACAACTATTCCACTAATATTTTCTAAAATCTCAAACAGAATTATAAAGCCATTTTGAAGATATTTTTTTTACACCTATTGAGTAAGGGCAACACAGTGTGTCAGTTAAAAGCCAGACCTGTTTGGGTTTGAACAATTTTCTGTCATGTATGAGCTGAGACTTTGAAGAGTTATTTTTCTTTGCCCAGTCTCCTCATCTGTAAAGTAAGGATGACGGTGATAATAATGTATTAGTAATAATAGCGATAATACCCCCCTCAGAGAATTGTTGTGAAAATTACATGAGTTAATACTTTTTAAGCACACGGAACAGTATAAAAACGTTAATAAATAAAATCAGACATATCAGGTTCACTTCTTTCTGGGAGATATTCTCCCTGGAATTGCATATACTCTAGCTTCAACCTTGTTGGCTCATTGCTGCAGACCAATCTGAGCAAATTTGGCAGATGATAATTTTTAGACTTTCTCAGGGCACACGTCAGTTGTGGTGTAGTTAAGGGGGCTCTCTAATCATCCTTCCCTACACAGAGGTGTTATGTTTGATGAAAAGGAGCTCAGCTTGCTTGTATCTTGCAAGGCAAGGTATTTGTTGGCAACAAGCCTTAGAACATTAATGAAGTGAGTCTTCATTTTAAGGTTTCTTTAAAAGTTCACTAAGTTTACCTAAGTTGTGGATTAAACTAACACAAAAATCACACTGTCTCTGCTCAGGTCTTTTAAAGTACATTTAGGAATAATACAACCCTTGCTCCGCAAGCCTGTGGGATTTTTGTTGTGGCCCTGGGCTTCCTTCCCCTGCCTCCTGTGTTAGATCCCTTGTTATTTCCTGGATCTGCTGTTCTGTCCTTTCTTGGTTAATTCCACAGGGTTGGTGGAGAACAGCCTCTGATAAGTTCCTGAGATACTGTGGTTTTTTGTTTTGTTTTTTGTGAAGTCTCACGTATAAAAATGTGTTGATTCATCCTCCCCACTTCACTGGTATTTTGACTGGCTAGAATTCTATCATAAAATAATGTCCCTTCCAAATTTTGAAGATATTCAAAAAGATAATTGGCTTGTTGCTTCTGGAGTTAAAATTGGAAAAGTTGATAAAATTGTAATTTTCACTTTTCAGAATGTGACCTTTTCTTGTTCTCTGAAAACTTTTGAGGCTTTCCTTTCATCTTCACTCTGAACTTCTGCAGCAATACGCCTTGAGAGGGTGTATTCAACCCCAATGGGACCCATGGAGTCCTTTCCATCCAAGTTTATGTGCATAGAGTCCATCCATATTTTCTAATTTGGGGTGGGGGGTAAGTCTTAGATAGTGCACCTCCTGGTTAAATTGTCTGATTCTCTTCTCTCCTCTACTTTCTTTTCAAAAATGTTATGAGCTTACTGACAGATTTCCTTTTATCCTATGATCTTTAAAATTTCTACATCACGTAGCATGTGTTTCCTTTGCAAACCTGTCCTTTGGTTGTTCCTTTCCTAAAGCATTCTTTTGTTTTATATAATTACTATCTTTTTCATCTTATTCAAAATAAGATTAAAAATGATAAGGTTTTCATAGTGTTGTGAATTTCTTCTGCTCCGTGCAATAATTTCATTTCTTGGATTTCTTTTTTTTTTCCTTGGTTTAGTCTGACCTATAGACATATTTCATATTGGAGGCTTTCTTTACATGTCTGATGGTGCTTCACTGAACTTCAGCGCTTAAGAGGAAAGCACTAGTAATCTTACTGGAAGATCTATGTGAGCTGATAACACTTGTCGGCTAATGACCAGGAAGATATTTTCCCCACTGCCCCCCCATATATATTTATTTCACACACCCACACAAGTGTGTGTGCACACCCACACACTGGATGTAAATTGAAAAAGTCAACACTTTGTCTTCTTAGTGTCCTTTTTTATAAGTATAATTTTTTATTAATACTACTAATGTGAATTCTTTCTGTTGTGTATAAATGGCAAGTGACCTTCTACTCACACTTTAGCCTTTGTATCTGAAGCATCCTGAGGCTCTGTTGTCCAAAACTGATCTGAAACTAGTAGTAAATTCTGCCACTTATTAAGTTATTTATATTTTGATTCAACTTTAATATTTATGACTCACTAGAGTACCAGTTACTCCAAGACTCTGCAGAAAGACTTTCATTACCTAATCAAAAAATAAACATATAAAACTACCTCTGTCCTTCTTGGATCAGCTATTAGCAACTACCCAGAAGCACTCTGCTCTAGAGTTACTTTCTTCTGGCTTCTCAAGCTCTCCCCATTTCTAGCAGGTTAGTCTTCACATCATCAGCCTTTAGAGGATACTAAGGTAACAGGAGGTAAGCTGCCTGAAAGCCCATCAATTTAAAGCTCATCTCCAAAGAATTTTTTAAAAAGGTGTCTTACCAAAAAATAAATAAATAAATACAAATAAAAATAAATAAACAAAAAGGTGTCTTACAAGGCAACATTTTTTCAGAGTGCTAATAAAATACTACTGGACTCATAATGTCTCTAGCAATCTTCAGCAGATTTATGAACACATATGTGTATTCTTGCTCTCCTTAGCTTCTTATCAAACTGCCTTCCCGGCCCATCCCAATCAGAGCTGTATTGTTGCAGTATCCATTCTCAATTGGCTCCTGCCATTCATATAATGTAAATTACTGTTTGATTGTATGTATACTTTTCCCTGTTAGTTGATCATCCAGAAAGCCTCTGTGAGGTCATAGGTGTGACTGAAGGTGGGGCCAGCAGTGTCACAGGACTACCACTTATTGGGTCCTATTCCCATTTATATCACGTACTTGCTGAATCAGCAATACTGGGCAATTCAGGTTATTCTAGATAGATAGGTAATACTGAGTTTACAGACAGCTACTGTCACATTCTTGCTCAGTCTCTCCTTGGGCCTAATTTCTTAAAAGGATAATAATTATATATTAAACATAGCATGCCCTTGTTTAGAAAAGCTAAGAGTTTAATTCTCTTATTAAGGTCTACCACACACTGTATGTAGCAAACTGATCTGCCTGACATTCTTTAAACGTCATTTAATCTGATGAGTGGCAAGTAGCAGGACCACTGTGACTTCAACTGTCTTGAGAGCCTTCTCTTGACCTGGGGCAAACTCACGCTTTACAGCCTCTCAGCACCAGACTCATTTGCAGTAATGTGTGGCCTCCAAATTCAAAGAGACTCTCCATGCTCCCAGTGGCAATGGATACATGGTTCAGCAAATTGTCTTCACTTTAGATAAATATCCCAAAACCATACCCCTAAAGCTTTTAATAAGTCAGTGTCTTGCAGCCCTATGGTCTTCCATTATACAGTTGACCCTTGAACAATGCAAGGGTTTGGGGTACTGACCCTGCACCCCCCCCAACCCTGTGCAGTCAAAAATATATGTATAACTTCTGGCTCCCTGATAGCCTACTATTAGTCTGGAAGGCTTACTGTAACATAAAGTTGTTTAACACATATTTTGTGTGTTAGATGTATTATACACTATACTTGTACAATAAAATAAGCTAGAGAAAAGAAAATGTTATTAAGAAAATCATAAGGAAGGCAAAATACATTTATGGTACTGCACTGTATTGGTCAGAAAGAATTCACCCATAAGTGGACCTACGCAGTTCAAACTCACGTCGTTCAAATGTGAGCTATATTTGTCTCCAGTGCTCTGGCATTCAAGCATCTAACCAATGTATCTGGCTAATAAAGTTTGCCCTTTAGATTGTATCACATGATGTTTAGTGAGATGGTATTTCTACAGACCAAAATGTGGTTCCAAGCCAAGGAGTTAATACAATCCAGAAACGGTAAGGGCAAAATTATATTGCTATTCCTGTCTGGTGAAAGAAAACAGACAGCTTTTAGTGATTTTGTTTATTGAAATAGAGGAAAATGACATTATTCGGATAAGTTGCTTCATACAAGGTACTCAGAGCTCTAATGACTCGGACCGCATACAGAATGACAGCTGTAACAGGAGTTGCCTTCTAATTAAACTTTGGAAAAATCTATTTTCATCTTCTAAAACTATCCTTCCACCACCACCTTCAAATGAGAGTCTGCCTAAAGTCATTAACTCTGTATATTTAAATCTTTGAAGGTGGCACTAATATTTCTGATTCTTTATTTAAGTGGCATTACTATTAATTTAATATTTTTATAGTGGTGGAAAGCTCTATAATTTCCACCTTGGTCTTTCCAATCAGAATGGTCCATTTTCCTCAGATTTCAGACCCGGCTTCTGGGTGACTCATTCTGTTAAGGGACTGCCTTCGGCTCAGGTCACGGTCTCTAGATAGACAAAAATCTGGCCAAGAAGTCATCGCCATTATGCTGACCATCACTGGAACCAGAGGGTCCCACAGACAGACTTCACTGGGAGCCTTCACTGGAGTCCTTCACTGGGGGTCATTGCAGATGAATTCTAAGCTAAGAATAGGCATCTACTTGGCTAAGCCTGCCACAAGTTCCACCCTGGCTTTATGAGGGTGGGAAGGCAAGAGACACTTAGGGCCTACTGGACCTTACTCAGATTACAATCAAGAACAGTTCCTTACATGTAGGGAAGGAGTTTGGACCTGAAACAGATGGAGAAGTGACTGTCTTTTACTCGGGGAGATACAACCGCCAGAATAAAAGCATAAATCAGACTTTTTTCATCAAAAGAGACTTTTCCATGATTTGTCCCTTGCTTACCTCAGGATTCCCTCTCTTGATAGGACCCCCACCCTGAATCCACAGGCCCTCTGCTCTCATCTTACCCAGACTTGCAGTTTTCTGAATTTACTGTTATATCTTCACTCCAAGGCTTGCTGGTGATGCTTCCTCTATCAGAAATGCTCTTACCACCCATCTGTCCATGGAACACAATCAAATGCAGCATTACTTCCTCAAAAGGGTTTTCAGTACTTTGATGCTTCACCTGCAGAAATAAGCACATGCACCTGTAAGAAACTACTGTACCCAATGTATACTCATTCCAACTAAAACAATGTATAGTTGTTTCTACATCTGCCTTCTAGCATATAAACTCTTTAACGCCAGGCAAGTTTTTTTTTTCATTATATATATTTTTTTCATTTTTTTTCATTGACTAGCATTGTGTTGGCACATAATAAGTGCTCAATGGATGCTTATGTGATGAGAAATAGGGATTGAATTTCATCACAGCCCTTTTAGTCAACCTTTAACTCTCTACACAATAATTTTAAGTTACCGTCCCCCTTGAATTTTAAGCATCTAACTCTTAATTCTTTTCTCCATTGTGAGAATTGGTTATGAAAAATTATTTAATATTATTAATAATTACTATATTTATCCTTCATTTTAATAGGATTCAGTTCTGGTGACTAGAACTACTCTTGGGTTTGGATATTCCAATTAATTACTTTCTCTTTTTTTTTAAGATTTTATTTACTTAGAGTGGGGTGAGGGGCAGAGGGAGAACCAGGCTCCCCACTGAGAAGGGAACAGGACATGGGTCTTGACCCCAGGACTCCAGGACCATGACCTGAGCCAAAAGCAGACACTTAACCAACTAAGCCACCCAGGTACCCCTAATTAATTACTTTCTTGTAGATAAGTTTTTCCTTTTTTTCCCCAAATCCTTCTACTTCTTAAAACTTTAAAAATAAAAATCATCTCTGAATAAGATCTTCTTGCATTTCCCTTGAAATTTAAAATATATTAGAGCAAAATAGTTTAAGTAAAAACACTGCTGTAGCAATTTCCTCACTGGAGGGTAAATTAATTATTTTCTATAGGACAGCTAAAGATAATGTGTAATTGAATGCTCACCACTGACTACACAAAGGATTTCGGTGGGAGCTGAAGTACACTGGTTAGGCAGCCTCCAGAGTCAGATGCCCAATGGATGTGACTTTGGGTGATTCTCCTCATCTTCTTCACTAGTAACATGGAGGTAATGATGACACTCACCTCACTGGTTGTTTGAAAGATTGCATATAATTTATATGTAAAACATTTAGAATTTAGGCCATCATCAAAGGTTAGCTTTTAACATTACTTCTATCTGAAGGAATAAGAGTCAGAATGCCAGAAGGAAATAGTCTAACTGAAGTTAGGAAATCTGGTTCATGAAATGTCCCCAACATGCAGAAAACAGGTGTTCTATCTGTTTATTTAGCCAGACTTTGAGTGTGGATGATTGTGTTAATTGTTCATAATGGCCTCTCTCATATTTCACTGATATTTTGCATTTCTTCCCATTCACCTTTCTTGTGTCTCTCCTCATGAACAATACCTTTAATGTAATTAATGTATACTGTTTTGTTTGTATTTGTCCTGTAAAGAATATATTTTTATATGAATGCATTTTTCACTTATATAAATGTTATTGGTTATGTATTATTATTTCTTTCTTTTAAGCAGCAATTATTTTTATGACTCAGCCTTATAATGTGTACATCTTGTCATTACTTCTAATTGGGACCTTGACCTTTTTTTTAGGAGATACTCTTTGAGGAACAACTATAATGTTGTATAACAGCGTTCTTTTCATTTCCTCGTTGGAACAGTCATGCATGTTCCTGGCTAAGGACAACATCCATATTTTCCATATTCATAGTTTTGGATAAGATGCTATTTCTTTTTCTATTAAAAGGATGACAGTCCTAACTGAAGCTTAAGAAAGAAGTTACCTAAGAAACCCTAAAAAAAAATGTGTGGTGCTATTGTGTGGTCATAATAGCTAAAGTAGTGAAGTATTGTCACACAAACCTACTTTTCTTGTGTGTAACTCTCGAATAAAACAAAAAAAAAAACCAAAATGTGTTTGTTATTCTATGTTTGGTGCCAGTGTAGTAATGGAGACTCCCGAAACAACTATGAATTTCATTTATTGAATCTGAATAAATAGACTGCAAAGATGGTAATAGAGCCAAACCTTCTCCATCCTTTATCCACCAAATCACAGAAGCAGAAATAAAGCCATTGTATTGGGAAAGCCTCAGTCTGATGCCTATTGTTCCATAGCCAGTGGGTTTAGAAAGACATTTGCTAGTAGCGTGAAGGAAAACTTACCAATTATTATTTTTTTTGTGTGTGAAAGAAAATCTCATCACTAATATTTACCTCTCAGGATCAAACTGGTTTTTACAATTTTGTATATAGAGTAATTTGGTTTTCTTCCTGGCAAAAATATGAATAAAGCAGTATTTAAATGAACAAAAGAAAAAAAACAGGAAAAAAGGAAACTGATTCAGAATTTTAAAAAGAAAAGAAAAAAATTTTAATTTATTTATGTTTTAATTCCAATTACCTATCAACGTCAATCCTTCAAGGAGGATAAAGATTTTGAAATGGCCATTGTCTTTGATCGCTTATTTTGCTTGTAAATAATTTTAGAATTTGGCAATGACTGATGCCCTTAATATAAGCTGTTATTTGGTGAAGAAAAACAATGTAAGAGAGTTGAATAAAAGTAATATTGGGGAAAGTCCTTGATTATGTAGCCACTGAAGCCTATTTTTAAGCAGAGAAATGGCACAATATTTCAGCGCTAGATCAATATAAACTCAAGTTTGTAGTCATTTAGAAATAACCATGATTTATCCTGGTCGGTGCTATAAAAGATGCAAGTGATACAAAAAAAATTGTCTGCCATGGAGTTCATAAGAGCTTGCCCCATCCATCTGTCTGTTATTCAGTCTGCCAGACTAATTCATTGTAATGAGCCTCCTCAACATCTCCGTGCCATCATTTTTTTTTAAGATTTTATTTATTTATTTGACAGAGAGAGAGAGATCACAAGTAGGCTGAGAGGCAGGCAGAGAGAGAGGGGGAAGCAGACTCCCTGCTAAGCAGAGAGCCCTATGCGGGCCTTGATCCCAGGACCCCAAGATCATGACCTGAGCTGAAGGCAGAGGCTTTAACCCACTGAGCCACCCAGGCGCCCCCATTGTTTGTTTTTAGGTTATTATGAAATAATCATATGCATAAGTACAAAATATATGCTAAGGTTTTAGAAGAGCTTACAATATATCCTCCTTGAGACAATGCTTACATTTTGTGACTGAAATGTCACATAATCAAAACTTTTCCCCAAATCCAGTTTGAATGGCTGTGTTTTCTTATATGTGATTTTTATAATAGAAAGAGTCCATGGAATAATAGCTACATTATTTTAATTGTGTCTATTGACTCTGAAGATCTTATTTCTAGAATCCTTAACATGTCAGTGTGTGTGTGTGTGTGTGTGTGTGTGTGTGTGTGTGCGTGTGTGTGTGATTACTATTACTAAAGATGAATTTACCTTACAGAACCAGAAGGGAAAGTCCAATATCAAATTAAAATTTTATGAAAGCTTACATTTTCCACTTCTGCCTGGGGAAACATGATCAGCTGGGCCCCATGAGGTAACGGTATCCAATGACTATGTCTGAAGCCCTTTGAAATAGTCTCTGTACATTGAAATCAAACTTAACACTTTCACAAAAGGGCTGATAGATTTCAGGCTTTCTAAATATCTTTTTCTTTGCCTCTCCAAAGTAGAAAATAGTTTCTTCACATTTTGCAAAACTTTTTTAGTGAGCTCAAGCATTTTGTTTATAAAGAAATCTGTATCCAAAATGATGAGGTTGTTATTATATTCACTTTTTTATATTACCCACTATAATCACAGTTATTCCTACATCTGCTTGGAATTTGATTAAAGAGAATTGTTAGAGAAAAAAAAACCCAAGGGGAAAACTGAACAAGCACACGCAGTTAGTTTATAGAAAAAAAATTTCTTATAAAGTAAAGCTATTGGAATCTAAAGAGACTTGGCCAGGAGTACTTGTCACTAAGCATTTTTTTTTCATCTTAGGTAAAGAATTGCAGATTTTATTTGAAATATTAGAAATCTAAAAAAACTGGCCACATAATCCACTATACATTTCACAAATTTCTCCCAAGCCAAACAAATCAATTCCAAATAATATTTTCATCCAAAGGACAATAAATATTTTCACTGTTAAATTCATTTTCAACAGTTCAAAAGCCTCTAACTTATTGCCTTTATAAGTTGACAACTCACTCTCTACGCTCATTTCTAGGATTTTAGCTCAAATGCATAAACTTGGTGAGAGGATACGTGAAGTTCTTGGCTTTTTAAGTTTTTTTTAATGGTCAACTAATTGCACTGCTTTTAACCTCTTTGCTCTATGAATATTAGAGAAAGTGCCCCAAAGTCATTTTAAATATATACCTCACCCTTTACTAAGTTCTTAGAAGGACAATGAGCTGAATTAAGACTTCAAAAAGAATGTCTTCTGTAAATAATCTAAAAAGGTAAAAAGAAGCATGTTTTAAAGTGAAAATTTCTTCAGAAACTTTCGATATCCTTTCAGTACCCTTACCTAAGAGATTCTTAACATTTAGAATCAACCAGGAAACTTGTTGAAATTTCATATTCCTGAGCCTTAACTTTGGAGATTCTGACTTGGTAGGTTTGAGACGGAGTCCAGGGATCTGGATTTTAATTCCTGCCTCTAGCCCGATGCTCATTCAGATTGTCTAACTGCAGCCCTCTGAGCAAATGTGCTCTGTTTAATTAAATTGTGATTCCTGACCTCTACCGTAATCTTTTCCCTTGTGCTTCCTAGGAAAACAGGGCCTATAGCAGAGGTCTTCAAAACTGTTTTTTTTTTAAGCTATATTCTAATCTGTCATTAAGGAGTTACTTAAGCTTGACGTGGAGAGAATAGCATAAAATTTCAGTCTGTCACCTCTGAAATATAGCTTTGTTGTCCTTTAAAATGTAGAACTTTCCATAGCCTATGAGAAGGGAGAGAAAAATAGAGAAACCTTGGATTTACACTCTGCCAATTGGCTGCTCTGCCAGTGGGGGGACGGTAATGAAAAACCTGCCTCATTTTCTTTCCATTTTCACCAGCTGGAATCAATCATAACAATCCATTTGAAAAGCCCCTCGAGTTGGGGGTAGTGCGAGAGAGAAGCTCTGCTCCCCCTGTTGACAGGATTCCTATTTGTAGGTATTTCTTCTATCTCTTGGGAAACTTAGAGATGTCACTGCAAAAGGCATTCATTAGTCTTTCCTGTTAATTCGTTTGGCTCCTTTGTTATCATGAGCTGATTCCCTGGGCATAGAGAAAGGAAACTTTACTCTTTTTCCAACTGGTCTGGTGCGCAGATGCTTTGGCACACTTCGTCGATTTCAACTGCAGGTGGGAAGCCACTTCGGGTCCCCCACACCTAGCACACTTCTTGGCCAAGACGTTATCCTCGGTCATCATTTGAATAAGTGGAGAGAAACACCTCTTCCGAAGAATTCATTCTACATGGCTGGATAAGTGGTTGGGTAAACAAGTTTAGCACAAGATACAATGGGGTGTGTGCCAGGAGGCGATGGTCAGTATCAAGAGGCTCAGAAGAAGGAAAGAAAGGGAATAAAAGGAGAGATCGAGAAGGAAAGCTGGAGGGAAGGAAGAAGTTCAGAGAAAAAGAGGGTGGTTTGATTTCATGATGGGAGGACAGTAATGGATTTGCAGGAAAAGGGACATTTAAGGCCCCCCTAAGTCCTTCTGACATGGTGGCAGGAAAGCAGAAGGTATGTAGTAGAGAGTTGAGACGGGATCTTAGAAAGGGCGCTGTTAGAACTATTGCTGACGAACACTTCACCAGATACTGTATTTGGTTAATCTGTATTTAGCCAAGTAGAGGTTCTTTAGGGCATAAATATGGTTTAGAAGGAGCCAGAGAACATTCAACAAAATGGCTTGCATTGAGCACCTCAGCAGTTTGTTGTAAAAGACAAAATTCCCTTACTTCTTTAACATTTTGGATGATGAAAGCTCAAATTTCTTTGCTGTGGTAGGTTTTTTTGTTGTTGTTGTTTGTTTGTTTTTTCCAGATGATGCTTAAAGTTTGTCCTCATCAGTTCTATCACTCTTGACTTAAATAATGTACAATCTTTACAATATATGACAACAATTAGAATGGCTTCATGTTTTACCATTAAGTTAGGCAGATGATTCCATATCCTTTTGATATTTCTATCAAATCTCTTTATGTGCTATTATCTCCCTTCTAGGAAGATTCTATGGGGAAGGTCTAGGGTTGAGGAAGGAGAGTGTTGCTAAGAAATCATAGATTTCAGTTCAGAAAGAGTAAACCATTTTGCCTACCTAATCACTTAAGACACTAAGTCACAAAGTTTTCTTTACTGTCTAGTCAAAAACATAAAAAACTACCAAGGCTAATCTCTGGCAGGGAAGGCTTTTAGAAGAATGTTTGAAGAATTTACATGTTTCTACTCTTCAGTTATTTAGCATTCAGGAAAGGTACACATAAATAAAAGGACACGTAAAGGTAAAACTGGCGTAAATGTCACAATTACCTGATCGTTTTGTGGTTTCTGTAAGAAAGGGAAAAGCATTACAGAAGATCTTCTGAAAAAAAAAAGAAAAAATGTTTTGTGCCATCTTTTATAATTTGTGCACATTTAATTTATACAATATGAACTTATTTTATTTCTCTGGATGGAAATGTCAGATAATTTTCTTATATGAGAAAACTGATGGATTGTATGTGGAATAAGAAATCTGGTCTCCATCAAGTTATTTCTATTTATTGTCATTTTTGGACATCTGTCTTTTTCCCTTAGCTTTTCAATTTCCCATACCCAAGGAAAAAAGGATCTTGAGTGATGGCCAAGAGCTCACCATGTTTCTATACTGTCTTGCATTCCTCTCCTCTTCTCCATTCCAAGCATCTGGAGAATAAATGCACAGAAGTCAAGGCCACACAAACAATTTCTTTGAGATATGTTTTATCTCCTATAACAATGCTAGTCCACATGGAAGACACCCTTTTTCCTAGATCAGAGTCAGGCATCAAGGGCTAAGGTGGCCTGAGATTTCCCTAAGCCCACATCCAAATCTTATTCTTTTTTTCTATTCTATATTACAAGAAAAGTGAAAATAGTGAGCCCTAGGCCTGTGCTTGGCAGGGAAAATTTTATCCTGTGTCATCCTACAAATCTGTCAACTAGCAAAAATGGTAGACTAACAAGTGAAAGTGGCCTTGTGGAAAAGAAAGAGAGAGACAGACAGAGAAAGGAAGAAAAAGAGAAAAAGAGGTGAGTTTATTAGGAGACTCAAAGTCCTAAGTGACGGAGAGAAACCATCCCCAACAATTCACTCCCGTAAGTGCCTGCCCATTAAGCAAATATTTATTAAATTACTTGTATGTGCCAGGAGCTACTCAAGGCCCTGGAGATAGCACATTAGACATGAAAGACTAAAATATCTGCCTCTATGGAAATTCTATTAAGGATAAAACACTAAGAGAATGTAAATAAATAAAATAGATATATTAGGTAGAGACAAATGGAGAGGGCAGTGGGAAAGGATGTGTGAAAAGATTTCAAAAATCAGTTAAAGGAGGAATTTGGAGTCCAAGATGGAGAAAGAGTAGGAGACCTTATTTTCATCTGGTCCCTGGAATTTCAGCTAGATAGCTATCAAATCATTCTGAATACCTGCTAACTCAACCAGAGATCTAAGAATAGCAGCAACCCTACAAATAGAAAAGGGACCACTTTCTATAAGGTAGGAAATGCAGAGAAATGAATCTGAGGCAATATATGGGAAGATAAATGGCAGGGGAAAGGGAGCTTCTGTAAGCGGCTACTGGAAAGTGATTTAGCAGCAGAGTGCAGAATCAGAAGTCTGCTCTGGTAAGGGACATCCCTGCCTGAAAGGCACTCAGGTAGTGATGCTGAGTGGAATCCTAGGTGGGACAATGTGTTTCAGGACCCTCAGGGTCACAAGAAGACCAGGGGTGCCTGAGTGTGACAGAGCTCTAAAGCATCAGAGCAGGAAAGCCAGCTGCATGAGCCTAGGAGTGGAATTTCAGCTGGGGGATGTTATATACCATGAACCGAGGCATAGTCAGGTGACCACTTTCCCAGCAGGGGCCCAGAAACAGCAGAACCCATGAGCCCTCCCCTTTCCCCAGGAGGAACGCTGCAGCTGTGCACTGCAGGAATATGCGGGGTTTGGAGACTTGAAATGGGTCCATGCACCTGAGATAGAAACAGTCAGTCACAGGCTGGGTGAGCATGGAGTGCAGATGGAGACCAGGAAGTCAGGAGTGATGGACTGCTTTTCCCTGAGGGAACACTGAGGAGTGGGACTCTGAGCTTTCAGCTCTGGGGCTGGAGATTAGGAGGCTGCCATTTTCATGCTCATCCTCTAAAGCTGCATGGACAGACTTCAGGGAACAAAAGCCACATAGAGGAATCCAGAGCCCTTACTTACCCTGCCTCCCCCCAAGAAGGGTGGTGCAATTCCACCTGGGGCAAAGACACTTGAGAATCAACACAACAGGCCCCTTCCCCAGAAGATCAGCAAGAACATCCAGGTTAAGACCAAATTTACCAGTCAATGAGAACTGCAAAACACCAGTGCTCCAGGGAAAATAGCATGTAGAATTCATGGTTTCCCCTGACGACTCTACTCTTTCAATTTTAATTTTTTCTCTTTCATTTTTCAACCAATTTCTTATTTTATCAACTCTTTCATTTTAAAATCTTTTTAATTTTCATCTTTACAGTTACATTCTATCCTTTAAATGTATTTAATTTTATTTTTGTATATGTATGTTTTTCTTTCTTTACAATTTTTGAGATGTAATTTCTTCTAAAAAACCAACCAAAATACACTCAGGATATAGTGTATTGCTCTGTTCTGCTCACTTATCTGTTTACATTCCTTCTTTTTTTCTCTCTTTTTTTGTCTTTTAATTTTCATTTTTACAGTTATAGTTTATCCTTTCATTATATTTAATTTTATTTTTGTATACATATAAGTTTTTCTTTCTTTACAATTTTGGAATATTGTTTTCCAACAAACAGACTAAAATACACATAGGATAGAGTGTATTGTTCTATTCTGTTCACCTGTCTGATTATATTCTCTTTCTTTGTTTCAGGTGTTTTTTTTGTTTTTTTTTTCCTTCTTCCCAATTTCAGGTCTGTTCTGATGTGTTTAGTGTGTGTTCCTCTGGAGCTGTTGTTGCCATTTTAGTATTTTGTTCTCTCATTCATCTATTCTTCTCTGGACAGAATGACAAGGGAAGACTGACCTTAAAAAAAGAGAACAAGAGGCAGTACTGACTGCCAGGGACCTAATCAGTATGAACATAAGTAAGATTTCAGAACTAGAGTTCAGAATAATGATTATAAAGGCACTAGCAGGGATTTTTTAAAAAAGCATGAAAGACATAAAAGACACTAGAGAATCCCTTTTTGGAAAAGTTAAAGAACTAAAATCTAATCAAGTCAAAATAAAAAAGACTATTAATGAGATGCAATAAGAAATGTAGGCTTTAACTGCTAGGATAAATGAGGCAGAAGAGAAAATTGGTAATATAGAAGACAAAATGAAGGAGAATAAAGAAGCTGAGATAAAGAGGGCTAAACAACTATTGGATCACAAGGGGAGAACTTGTGAGATAAGTGATACCATAAGGTGAAACAATATTAGAATAATTGGGATCCCAGAAAAAGAGGAAAGAGAGAGAGAGAGAGAGAGAGAGAGAGAGAGAGAGAGCAGAAGAAGGTATATTTGAGCAAATCATAGTGGAGAACTTCCCCAACCTGAGGAAAGAACCAGGCATTCAAGTCCAGGAAGCACAGAGAACCCCCCTCAAAATCAATAAAAGTATGTCAACACCCCAACATATAATAGTGAAACTTACAAGTCTCTAAGGCAAAGAGAAAATCCTGAAAGTAGGCCGGGACAAGAGGTCTGTAACCTACAAGGGTAGAAACATTAGACTGGCAGCAGACCTACCCACAGAGAGCTGGCAGGCCAGAAAGGACTGGCATGATATATTCAGGGTGCTAAAAGAAAAATCGGCAGCCAAGAATACTTTATTCACCTAGGGTGTCATTCAAAATAGAAGGAGAGATAAAAAATCTTTCAGGACAAACAGAAACTAAAAGAATTTGTGATCACTAAACCAGCCCTACAAGAAATTTTAAAAGAGGGGCGCCTGGGTGGCTCAGTGGGTTAAAGCCTCTGCCTTCGGTTCAGGTCATGATCTCAGGGTCCTGGGATCAAGCCCCACATCGGGCTCCCTGCTCAGCAGGGAGCCTGCCTCCTCCTCTCTCTGCCTGCCTCTCTGCTTACATGTAATCTCTCTCTCTCTCTGTCAAATAAATAAATAAAATCTTTAAAAAAAAAAAAGAAAATTTAAAAGAGATCCTTTAATTAAAGAGAGAGCCCAAAAGTAACATAGACCAGAAAGGAACAGAGACAATATACAGAAACAGTGACTTCACAGGTAATACAATAGCACTAAGTTCATGTCTTTTAATAATTACTCTGAATGTAAATGGGCTAAATGCCCCAATCAAAAGACACAGAGTATCAGATTGGATAAAAAAGCAAGACCCACTGATATGCTGTCTGTAAGAGACTCATTTTAGACACAAAGACACCTCCAGATTGAAAATGAGGGGTTGGAGAACCATTTATTATGCTAATGGACATCAAAAGAAACCTGGTGTGGCAATACCTTATACCAGACAAATTAGATTTTAAACCAAAGACTGTAACAAGAGCTGAGGAAGGATACTATATCAAAATTAAAGGGTCTATCCAACAAGATCTAACTATTGTAAATGTTTATGCCCTTTGGGGGCATAAATGGGAACAGATAATTATGTAAACCAATTAATAACAAAATTAAAGAAACACATCGATAATAAAACAATAGTAGTAGGGGACTTTAACACCCTACTCACTGCAATGGACAGATCACCTAAGCAAGAGATCAACAAGGAAACAGGGGCTTTGAATGACAAACTGAACCAGATGAACTTCACAGATATATTCAGAGCATTCCATCCTAAAGCAACAGAATGCACATTCTTCTCAAGTGCACATGGCACATTCTCCAGAATAAATCACATTCTGGGTCACAAATCAGGTCTCAATGGGTACCAAAAGATTGGGATCATTTTCTGCATATTTTTGGACCACAGTGCTTTGAAACAGGAACTCAATCACAAGAGGAAATTTGGAAAGAACTCAAATACATGGAGGCTAAAGAGTATCCTACTAAAGAATGAATGGGTCAAACAGGGAATTAAAAAATAATTTTAAAAATTTACGGAAACAAATGAAAATGGAAACACAACAGTTCGAAACCTTTGGGATGCAGCAAAGGCGGTCCTAGGAGGGGGCTATATAGTAATACAAGCCTTTCTTAAGAAACAAGAAAGATCTCAAATACAACCTAACCTTACACCTAAAGGAGCTAGAGAAAGAACAGCAAATGAAACCTAAACCCAGCGGGAGAAGAGAAATAATAAAGATTGGAGCAGAAATGAATGAAATAGAAACCAAATGAACAGTAGAACAGATCAATGAAACAAGGAGCTGGTTCTTTGAAAGAATTAATAAGATTGATAAACCTCTGGCCAGACTTATCAAAAACAAAAGAGAAGGGACCCAAATTAATAAAATCATGAGTGAAAGAAGAGAGATCACAACCAACACTAAAGAAATAAAATTCTAAGAACATATAATGAGCAGCTATATGTCAAAAAATTAGGCAATCGGGAAGAAATGGATGCATTCCTAGAGATGTATAGACTACCAAAATGGAAAAAAGAAGAAATGGAAAACCTGAAAAGACATATAACCAGCAAGGAAATTGAAGCAGTAATCAAATATTTCTCAACAAACAAAGAGTCCAGGGCTGGTGGCTTCCCAGTGGAATTCTGCCAAACATTTAAGAAGAAATAATAGCTATTCTTCTGAAGCTGTTTCAAAAAATCAAAATGGAAAGAAAACTTCCAAACTCTTTCTATGAGGCCAGTATTACCTTGATCCTAAAACCAAAGACCTTACCAAAAAGGGGAATTACAGCCCAATATCCCTGATGAACATGGATGCAAAATTTCTCACCAAAATACTAGCCAATACAATCCAACAGTGCATTAAAAGGATTATCCACTATGACCAGGTAGGATTTATTCCTCAGTTGCAAGTTTGGTTCAACATCTGCAAATCAATCAATTTGATACACTACCTAAATAAAAAAACAGGAACCATATGATCCTTTCAACAGATGCAGAAAAATCGTTTTATAAAATATAGCATCCTTTCTTGATTAGAACTCTTCCCAGTGTATGGATAGAGGGTACATACCTCAATATCATCAAAGCCATCTATGAAAAGCCCATGGTGAATATCATTGTCAATGGGGAAAAACTGAGAACTTTTCCCCTAAGGTCAGGAACACAGCAGGGACATCCACTCTCATGATCTCATGACTGCTATTCAACATAATACTAGAGGTCCTAGCCTCAGCCAACAGACAAAAAGCCTAAGACAACAAAAAGAAATAAAAGGCATTTGAATCAGCAAAGAAGAAGTCAAAGTATCAGATGACATGATACTTTATGTGAAAGCCCAAAGTACTCCACCCCAAAATTGCTAGAACTCATATAGAAATTCAGCAAAGTGGTAGTATATAAAATCAATGCACAAAAATCAGTTGCATTTCTGTACACTGACAAGTAGACAGAAAAAAGAGAAATTAAGGAATCGATTCCATTGACAATTGCACGAAGAACCATAAGATACCTAGGAATAAATCTAGCCAATGAGGTAAAGGATGTACTCTGAAAACTATAGAACACGTATGAAAGAAACTGAGGAAGTCACAAAGAAATGGAAAAACATTCCATGCTCATGGATTAGAAGAATAAATATTCTTAAAATGTCTACGCTACCTAGAGCACTCTATACATTCAATGCAATCCCGATCAAAATATTGTTGACTTGTTCCACAGAGATGGAACAAATAATCCTCAAATTTGTCTGGAACCAGAAAAGACCCTGAATAGCTAAAGAAATGTTGAAAAAGAAAACCAAAGCTGGTGGCATCACAATTTCAGACTTCAAGCTCTGTTACAAAGCTGTAATCATCAAGACATTCTGGTCCTGGCACAAAAAGAGATGCATAGACCAATGGAACAGAAGAGAAAGTCTGGAAAATGGACCCTCAAATCTAGGGTTAACTAATCTTTAACAAAGCAGGAAACAATATCCAGTGGAAAAAAGACAGTCTCTTCAACAAATGGTGTTGGGAAAATTGGACAACCACATGCAGAAGCATGAAACTGGACCATTTCCTTACACCATAAACAAAAATATACTCAAAATGGATGAAAGACTTAAATGTGAGACAGGAATCCATCAAAATCCTAAAGGATTTTGCAACCTTGGCCTCAGCAACTTCTTTGAATTTAAGAAACAAAACAGAGGATTATAGGGGAAGAGAGGAAAAAATAAAACAAGATGAAATCAGAGAGGGAGACAAATCATAAGAGACTCTTACTCATAGGAAACAAACTGAGGGTTGTTGGAGGGAAGGTGCATGGGGAATGGGGTAACTGGATGATGGGCATTAAGGAAGACATGTGATTTGATGAGAACTGGGTATTATATAAGGCTGATGAATCATTGACCTCTACCTCTGAAATTAATAGTACATTATATGTTAATTAATTGAATTTAAATTTAAGAAAATCAGTTAAAGGAATCTGAGCAAGGTGACATTTTATAAGGATCTGAACAAGGGAAACCCTCCTAAATCAATGTGGTTCTTTGAGTTACAACCAAAATCAACTGGCTAATTTAAATATAAAAGGAGATTCATTATAAAGATAGCAGGGTTGTTTGCATAAGTAAGGAAGAGAAAATCAACAAACAAATCTGTAACAACCAAAAACAAAACAAAGAAATATTTTACAGCTTTAAAAGGAAACCACTTAAGAGACACCCACAGGTAGGGAGCCTGGGTGGCTCAGTGGGTTAACACCTCTGCCTTTGGCTCAGGTCATGATCTCCGCGTCCTGGAATGGAGCCCCGCATTGGGTTCTCTGCTCAGGGGGGAGCCTACTTCCTCCTCTCTCTCTCTGCCTGCCTCTCTGCCTACTTGTAATCTCTCTCTCTCTCTCTGTGTCAAATAAATAAATAAAATCTTCAAAAAAGAGAGAGAGAGAGAGATCCACAGGTTTTGCCTTCATCCCCCACCCCTCATTCCCTGACCCCAACCCTGGGAGTTGATGGACTGTGTCTTTAGTTCACTTAGTGGAGATGACCTCATTCATCTCTGTGTCTCTTTTGAAGGTTTCACATTGCTGGGGGAGAGAATATTACTAACTCATTTCAGGTCGTGATAAAATAAACTGTTCCCAAAAGAGGCAGAGGGAGTATATTCCATGGGTGAGGAGGTTCTATAGGGCTGAGGTCAGTGAAGTGGGTCAATGGACAAGGCCTTTGAATTAAGCAAAGAGAGGAGCCAATTTGTATGCATAAAACATGCAGCATGTTTTTTCTTAAAAGTATAAGAATGGAGAAGAATTTAAGGGATTGTTTTCTGCCTGGGGTGTCCCGCTGAGTGTCTCTGAATGACCTTCAGATGTGATAAAACTACTAGAGATTAAGTGGGCAGTCAAAACCATTGACTGGGGTGAGATGATGAAAGGGGCAAGAACCCAGGATGAGTCAAGGTCAATTTTGCTTCTTCTGCAGGGCGGCATGTGTCTAGCCATGCTCCATACAATTACCTGGAGCACCTGTGTCTCTGTCTTCCACTCATCAAGGGGACCCAATAGGAAGAATACTGAGATAGATTAACCCACCTAACTCTATGGTCTTGAATCAATTAAAAAGCACAGAATCTCAGCACCCACAAGACCGGGCGCTTATTTAGTCCAGTTTTCTTGACTCATATATGGGGGTATCAAAGATCAAAGTAATCACCCAGCCAGACACTGAATTGGTTGTATCCAGCTGTGACTATAACCCAGACCTCTTTATTCCCCACTGGGTGCTCCTTCTGTTCTATAAAATTACCTGGTTAGAAAACCCTGCTTCATTTTCTTCTTTTCAAAAAGTGGGTATTAATGTCTACAGAATAGTTCATAGTCTTTTTGGATAAGACATCCGGGTTTAAGTCTCAACTACAGAACTCATCTGTGTGCAATTTGGCTGGTTAACATAAATTTCCTGAGTTTCAAATTCCTGGTTTATAAAATAAAAATAGGGTTTAGTTCGTGGAATACTCGTAATTATTAAAGAAGATAATTACATGAAAATTTTGAGTCAAACTATTGATTTTCTAAAAAATAACCTATTTGGGTGGTTTGTAAAAATTCAATTATTTATTTTATCAATATTGTTTATGTTTGTTGCTATAGCTTAGGTTATGTATGGTCCTCAGTGAGGAGCAAAGAGAAGGAGAAGGAGAAGAAAAGGAGGAGGAAAATGTGGCGGGCGGCCTGGGCAGGGGGTGGGGTAGGGAGGGAAGGAAGTCATCACCAAAGCTTACATTCCAGATGAATAATCAAACCTTACAGCTTTGTCCTCACTCTAAACTTGAGATGAAAAAAGTATGAGTGAGAGAGAATTATCTTAAGGTAAATATTCTCATCCTCTCTGGGAGGGAGATCTTGGACTCATGCTATTGGAATTTGCATATCTAATGCTTCAGCTCAGCAGGTGCTGGGTGGGTTTACTTGAGGAACAAAGGAAGCATTTTACTTCTACAGTAAAGGAATTATTTGGAACCTGGCAGACCGCTGCCTGATACTTCATCTGGGAAGAAAGAATTAGATACAGTTTAGAAAAAGTACAAAACTGAAAGTCTACTCTGGTACTAAGAGTAGAGAGACATCTATCATGGTTACAAATAGCACCGAAGTGTGTCTCCAATTGCCCTTTCAAGGTCTAAGTGAAATCTAAGTCTACTTGTTTCTTATGCCTGGGGAAGGATAAAGAAAGCCTAGAGATAAAGGCAAACTCATAATGGTTGTCCTGTTTGAAACTGAGAATATTTTAAAATATAGCTATTTCAAAAAGATAAGCTAAAATTGCTCTAGACTTACTTTCTGGCATTTGTTAGCTTACTTTTAGGTGCATTTTTTTAAGCTATTACCTTTTTAACTTAATAACTCAAATAGTGTATTGAAACAAATAGGACACAGTAAAAAGGTTTTTTGGGAAAAGAAAGTTCAACCTTAGAAATAACTGAGACAGCACTAGTAATGGTCAGGAAACCCCAAACTTAGCAAGAGCTGGAATGGCAATGAAAATAACCGTCAGCTGGGAGTTAGAAGTAGTTATCAAGATTATGATCATTAGGCAACTTTCCCCTGAAGGCCGTTTAAATCCATATCTGGAAAAAAACTTTAGTGGGTATATTAGCTTCTGAGAGTGTGGTGATTTGTTTACATTGATGGCAGTCTTCCCTGCTAAATACATAGATGTCTACTTACAAGGCACTGTCTCTCACTGAAATGGTCTAAATTATGATATCTAAGCCATGACCAAAAAGTCTAACAAATGGCATTGATTTCCTGTTCTTTTAATTAAAAAAAAAAAGCCCTGCTTAGAGCAAGTCTTAGTTCAGAATTTGAACAGCTTCTTGACATTTTCAAGGCTAAGGCATTTGAACACCTCTTTATACTTCCTAATAGCCATGAAGTCATCATACTTATAATTTCCATCTTAGACAAATAAAGGTCATTGTTTTCTTAAACCAATAAAAGTTTAATAATAAACCTAGAATGAAGAGGGTTGTATTCAAGACTAAAGGCCATTTAAAAAAATTAAAAAGTGAAATGAAACCTTTATCCCAGAATTTTTCTGCGAAAATGCCAAGGAATAGAAATGGGAAGCCAGATGGAACTTTTTTTTTTTCCCAGTGAGTTGACAAATCTAAAAAGTTACTGCAGAATCTTGGAAATGTTAGTCCAACTAACCAAATAGAAGAAAAGCCATGTTCCTATCAACAAAATGCTCAGGTCCCATAGGAATGGCTCAGATTTTAAGTCCATGTGTTTGGGGAATAGAACAACTTAAAAGGAATTAACACTAGCCAAGTGTGATTAACAGAATGGTGATCTCTCCAATCCTCCCCCTAATCTTTTCCCAGCAATATGTAAAACTGAATTGATGTAGAGTGGGAATCCACATGGCAACACCCAAAAGAGAATAGAATACCAATCTCTGAATGGGGTTATTTCAAGCCGAGGGCTCTATTAGTCTCTGAAGGACTTTCCAATGAAAGCTTCTTGGGGTACTACACCGCACAAATTCTTCAATGATGTGTTGGCCCACAAAGCAAAACAACTCACCCAGGAACTTACTGTGGAAACCTGATAGGGACAGTGCTGCAAGAAGTTGAGAATGTAGGCAATGGACGTATCTTTATAGAGACTTCCAAATATAGTTATTCTGAGGTACTGGGGGTTGGTTCTTCAACACAGCAGTTTTGGGGAAGCACGATTTGAACCACACAGGGAGTAGTAAGTGAGGGAACAAAAGGACTAGGTTGTTCTAGCCCGATTAGCTGAAGCTTGCACTCGGCCTAGAGGTCGAGGCGGAGATGGGGAGAAATGGACACATTTAGGATACATGTTGGTGGCATATTCATTAGAAATTGCTGAAGAGGGTTGCCTGGGTGGCTCAGTCGTTAAGCGTCTGCCTTTGGCTCAGGTCATGATCCCAGAGTCCTAGGATCAAGCCCCACGTCGGGCTTCCCGCTCAGTGGGGAGCCGGCTTCTCCCTCTCCCACTCCCCCTGCTGTGTCCCTCTCTTATTGTTTCTCTCACTGTCAAATCAATAAGTAGAATTAAAAAAAAAAAGAAATTGCTGAAGAACTGGATGTGATGTATGAAAGGAAAAGAAGCAAGATGCTCTCTCGATTTTTGTCTTGAGAAATCTCTGTATGCCATTTATTAGTTGTACAAATCTGGGCAAGTTCTCTTACCTTTTTGTTTCTCAGTTTCTTCATTTGTAACTTTATGATATATCTAAACAATAGGGGAGTTGAGAGGACAAACTCCATTAAAACATGTATGAAGTACTGAATTGCATGCTATGAGGTGTTTATATATGTATATGTACTATATATTATACATATAGTATTATAATAGGTATATATTGATTTTGATTAATTTTTGAAATTAGTTTTTTATAACATAATGATACCCAAGGATATAATATCCAATCCAAGAAGTGGAACATTTCCAGTAACTTTCATCTACTATTTCCTGGTCCCTATGCTGTGCTTTTACTGACCACTCCCACTATGAAAACAATTGTCCTGAATTTTGTGCTGAACATATTTGGTTTTATTTTCATAATCCATGATCGTATGTCATATATGTATGCATAGACAATATATTTTTAATTTTACTTAATATCAAACTTTATAAAAAGTATACCACATTTGCTTTTTCCTTCAATATTCTATTACCAAGATTCATCCATGTTATTGTGCTTAGCCATAATTCACTCATTTTTTTTAAAGATTTTATTTATTCATTTGAGAGGGAGAGAGTGTGAGAGAGATCACTAGGTGGGGGGTCAATATAGAGGGAAAGCAGGCTCCCACTGAGCAAGGAGCCCAATGCAGAACTCTATCCCACCACCCTGGGGTCATCACCTGAGCTGAAGGCAGACACTTAACCGACCAAGTCCCCCAGGCACCCCCATAATTCACTCCTTTTCACTACTGTATAATATTCCATTGGGCTCTATCTTTTATTAATTTTTCTATGAAAGCACATTTGACTTATTGCCAGCCTTTTTCTATTTTTTAAGGGACTGTTCTAGATTCTATGCACATCTTTCCTTGCATCCATGGTTGGTTTGTGTTGGATTTATCTTGCTAATTAAAGTATGAGCTGACTGGCAGCATGAGCATCACCTGGAAGCTTGTCAGAAAATGGAATCTCAGCTCATGCCTAAAAATCTGTAATTAACTAAGGTCTCTGCTATATTTATATGCATATTAAGGCTCAAGAAACACTGTAGAAAGGAAGTTGCTGAGTTATAGGATATATAAACATTCAACTTTGCAAGATAGTGCCAAATTGTTTACCTAGGTAGTTGTACCAATTTACATTCACACCATTTATAAATAAGAATGGTTACATCTCCTCCAATGTTTTAGACTTAATTTTTGACAATCAAATAGTCAAAATGATGTCTTTTTTAAAGGTTTTAATTTATGTTTCCTTGTTTTTTAATGAGTTGAACTATTTTTTTATTTTATTTTATTTTTATTTATTTATTTATTTTTTGTATGAGGGAACAGTGGAAGTCACAGTGGTTCCTGTCAAATCTCTTTTCAGGATTTTGCCCATTTTAAAATTGGAACATCTTTTTTGACTGATGTGGTGAGGCGTTTTATTTTATTCTTGTTATTAAGCCCTTGTAGGTTATATATGTTGCAATCATCTCCTCTTAGTTCTTGTCTATTCATTCATTTCCTTTCACAATATATTTTGTTGTACAGAAGGTTCATATGACATAGTCAAGTTCACCAATCTCTTCCTTAATGATTTGCCTTGGGGGTATTGATCCTGACTTTACATCCAAATTATATTCATCTATCTATTGTCCTAAACATTTAAAATTTTTGTGCTTGACAATTAAGTTCTTAATCTATTTAGAATTGATTTTTGTGTATGAAAGAAAAAATCTAAGTTTATCTTTTTTCCTTGTGGGTTATCAATTTTTCCAGTTATTTTTATTGACTGGTCCTACTCTCCCTGAGATAGGCAATGGTGTCTCTCACATGTGAAATTTTCATATAAAGGTGAATATGGTTATACATTTTCTATTCTTATTTGTCAGTTTTTTTCCTCTTCTTTGGTACATTATCTTACTACAAATTTAAGTTGTCTTTTAGTTGGGGAAGTCCTCTTTTTCGATTAGGCATGCCTTGTTTATTGATGGTCCATTGTTTTTCCACATTAATTTTAGAATCAGTTGTCAAGTTCAAAAAAAAAAAAAGAAAGAAAGAAAAACTATGTTGGAAGGTTCTTTTCTTCTTCTATCAATTTTCCTCTGTGTCTTCCCTGTCTACCCTCTGCAGGCAAGGGTATCTGGGATCTGTAGTTTGCTGAGTGCCATGCTTAGCATCACAGAATATAAAGATATGGCATTGGCTCTGAGAGTCTATAAATGAGTAAGTAGCACTGTCTCTTGTTTCAAATAATGTCTCTAGAAGGTTTTATGTTTTCTATGTAGACAATCATATGATCAGCAAAAATTTAGCTTTTTCCTCTTTTAATTTTTAATGCATTCCATTTATTTTTCTTTTTTCTATTGTGCTGCCAAATTCTGTCAAAAAACTATTGAATACAAATAATATCTTTTCTTTATCCTATTTCTATATTTTAAAGGAAAGCATCCTTACTTAAGCTGAACATTAATTCAGTAACAGGATTGAAGGCTGTAAATTATACTTGAATTACTAACATTGCAGATTCAAGTTCATTTTGATCATATTATTTTCACTATTATTTGTATTATATTTTAAGTATATATTTTGATTTCTTTTTTGATCCATAAAGAGTTTTAGAACTGTGTTCTTAATTTCCAAAATAATATGCGAATTAGCTTTTTTTTTTTGTCAACTGATAAATTTTGAGAATGGGGCCTAAATGTTACCTATTCTTTGAAATTTGTTGGGATAAATTTGGCTTTGTGGCCAAATATGAAATTAATTTTTACAAATGTTCTATTTGAACATGAGAAGAGTGTTAATTTTCTAATTTGGGGATGTAGAATATTATATCTGTTCATTAATCAAAGTGGGACATTTTGTAGTTCTAATCTTCTGTATCTTTGCTGATTTTTTAAACTTTAAAGGAGTGTTTTGAACTCTATCACAATGCTTTTAGATTTTTTCAGAATCCTCCTATGCTTATATTAATTTGGTATGCATATTTTGATATTATTTCACTAGTTTCGGATATATTTAAAATTATTATATTTTTCTGTTATACTATAACTTTAGGTTGTGACATTGTGACATCGTGAAGCTTTTCATTGCTAATGATGCATTTTATCTTTTTTCATCTTTTTACATTTTATTTTTTCCTGTCATTATGAAAAACTTCATTCTTTAGTTGATAAATTTGCTGCAATTGTGAGTACTGTTCTACTGACACTCAATTCTACCATCTTACCTATTGATCTTTGCCTGTGCCATTAAAAAAAAAGTTTTTCCTTTCTCCTTTTCACCTTTAATTTTGATTTATTGAATTTTTAATTTTTTTTCCTTAGTCAACTTTTAAAATCTGTACTGGCTTTTAATTTATATACTATATTGAGTTTTCCTACTCTTAAAATTTTACCAGACAGAATTACCTTATGCAAAATAAAATGAAATAATATTTTGAAGCCCCAATGATAAAAGGGCTTAAAACATGTTCACTTATTTTTTACTTTTCCTAACTTATAAATGTGTATGTAATGTATATATAATTTATTTTTCTTTTTAAAAATACACAAATAAGATATAATAATTATAGCTTGATACTTACAAAGTTTTATTTGTCAAGTATTTGTCATTTTCTCTGTTTAATTTTCTTCTTACTCTTTAAACATTTCTTCTGAGATCATCTTTCTCCTTGAAGATCTTCTTTATAATATCCCAGGTGATAAACCATAATGTGTCTTTATTCTGAAATTATTCAAAATTAATGTTTGCAAATACACAGTTGATCCTTGAATAATGTGGCAGTTGGGATGCCAACCCTCTGCAGAGAAGAAATTCCACATATAACTTTGACTCCCTCCAAATTTAACTACTAATAGCTGAAGCCTTACCAATAACATAGTCAATTAATACATGTTTTATAGGTTATATACTGTATTCTTACAATAAAGGAAGCTGGAAAAAAGACAATGTTATTAAGAAAATCATAAGGAAGAGAAAAAATATTTACAGTACTCTACTGTTTTATAAAGAAAAAAAATCTGTGTTTCTTTGGAATCACACAGTTCAAACCCAAGTTGTTCCAGAGTCAACTGTGCATTATCAGTTGTTTACTCAAAGTGCTTAAAGATGTTACACCATTATCTCCTGTCTTCCGTGTGTGTGTGTGTGTGTGTGTGTGTGTGTGTGTAAATCTGCCATCATTCAAACTGATGTTGCTTTGTGAGTCAATTTTTTCTTCCTGGAATTAATGAATTCAATCTTTTTAATCATCTCAGAAAAATTTTCAGCTATTACCTTTTTCAATATTTTTTCTCCTGCATTCTCAATTCTTTACTGGTCTCTATTTGGTCCTATATTAAAAATACTTATTCTTGCTTCCTTAACTCTGAATCTCATTTTTTTGTATTCTATCTCCTTACCTTTTTTTTTTTAGCATTCTCCAAAACTTTCCCCCTATATATCTTATAGGTTAGTAACTCTCTAACTCTAATTCTTAATCAGTTCTTTATCTATTCATTGAGTTTTTATCAAGACATTTTTTATTGTTAAAACTCCATTTTTTATTTCAACAATTATATATTACATTTCTAAAATTGTCATTTGTTTCTTTTTTTCCCAAATGTTTCCTGTTTATTCATTTTTTACAACCACAGTTTTACTTTTTACAAAAATAAAAATCACCCTTCAAGGTGTATAATTCAGTGGGGTTTTTAATTATATTCACAGAGTTGTGCAGCAGTACCAATATCTAATTTTAGATTTTTTTATTATGGCAAAAACCCATAACATTACATTTACCATTTGGACCATTTTTAAATATGCAATTCAGTATTGTTAAATATAATCACATTATTGTGCAACAGATACCTAGAATATTTTTATCATGCAACATTGAAACTCTATATCCATTAGACACTGATCGCCCTTCACTTCTCTTCTCTGGACTTATGAACCAGGTTTCTGCTTTCTGTTTTATATTATTTTTGACTATTTTAGATATTTCTTATGAGTGGAATCATACTTCATATGCCCTTTTGTGGTGGCTTATTTCACTTAGCATAACATCCTCTAGGTTCCTCCATGTTGTGGCGTGTGACAGGATTTCCTTCCTTTTTAAGACTGTAAAATAGTCATTGTGTGTATACATCACATTTCCTTTAACTATTCATTTGTTGATGAACATTTGGGTTGCTTCCTCTTCTTTACTATTGTGAATAAAGCTGCAGCGAAGATAGGTGTACAAGTATTTCTTTAAGATCCTGCTTTGAATTCTGGATATATCCCCAGAAGTAGGATTACTAGGTATATGGTAATTTTATTTTTAATTTTATGAGAACTTCCATACTGTTTTTGATAAGGGCTGCATCTTTTTACATTCCTACTAACAGAGCACATAGATTCTAACTTCTCTGCATCTTTGACAATACTTACTATTTTTTGTTCTTTTACTAGTGACCATCCTGATGGAAGTGAGGTGGTAGCTCATGTGATTTTGATTGGTATTTCCCTAATGATTAGTTATTTTGGGCATCATTTCATGGGCTTATTGGTTATTTGTATGTCTTCTTTGGAGAAGTGTTTCTTCCCTTGCCCATTTTTTAATTAGGTTATTTGAGATTTTACTGTTTTCATTTTTGGTGAGTTACAGAAGTTCTTTATGTATGACTTGAAATTATTTTCTCCCAATCCATAGGTTTTCTTTTCACTGTTTATTGTTTCTTTTGACATGCAGACATTTTAAGTTTGCTGTTGTACCATTGGTCTATTTTTTTATTTTGGTATCTTTTTTTATTGTCACACTTAAGAAATCAATGATTCTTAAAATAGCTGCACTACTTAGGATATTGAATATTGAAACAAAAATATTTGTCTTTGTATATTTAAAAGAAAAACCCAACCAAATAGAAATAAATTAGCAAGATAAAGAACAGGCGTTTTTGAATGCTTTAAGAGACTTTTTATGGTCTAATTCACTGCTCAATATTTTGTGTCATCTTTAAAGCAGTTCATGATATCATTATTCAACCAATATTTTTTCCATTTTATATCACAAAGTCCTATGAGCAAGAGCACTATTCTTAGGAGAAACTTCAACAATAAAAGCAACAGCCACAAAACTCTTAAAAGTGATCCTCATGTTTCATTTTAATAGCAATGTACTATTAGCATATAGTTTTATTTTCTCAGTTTCAGTTTTCCAAGTATGATAATCCATGCTAGAGTGGAAGAAAGAGTCCATGAATACATATGGGTGAGAGTGCCATGTACGTAGGAGGTGTTTTATTTTTTCAACATAAATTTATTGAAATCCATATATAACCATTGTTCTGCACACAGGGATAGAGCCTGGGGAAAAGAAGAGTAAGTTCTTTGCCTTTGTGGTGTTGACTTCTAATTATGGGAGCGATAAACACATCCACACATCCACACATATACTGTGAGTAGTACAATGTCAAGTTCTAATGAGTACTAAAAAATAAATAAATAAAGCATGGTAAAGGACAGAGAGCAACAGGGTGTCCTTTTTTATATTAAGTGATTAGTGAAGGCCACTCTAAGTAGATTATTTTGAACAGAGGTCATAAAATAAACTGTGTCTACAGTTGGGATGCACTTGAAACAAGTGCAAGAAACCTGGACTAAGAACAGCAAGTTCAAGGAACAAGGTTACCTGTGTGGTTGGAGAAAAGTGGTTGAGAAGAGTGATGGGTAACATGACCTTGAAGGTTCTGGTATGAGTTTCAAATTTTAAGTGTGATGAGAAGATATTTCAGGTATGAAAGTTGGGATAAACTGACATATTTTCCAAGACCCATCCTGGCTGTTGTTTGAGAATAAACTGTTTGATTCAACTCTTGAATCCACTCTGAAATCCATTGGGTACCTGTAGCTTCATTCAGAAGAGAGATGGCAGTGGATTGGACTAATAGGGGTAAACAGTAAGATTGGTGATGTAGTTTGAAAATCTAACAAGATATTTGTTGACAGACTAGATACGAAAAAATAGATTGATATTCCTATATCCAAAACCCAGGTTTTAAAGTGGAGAACACTCTCTTCAAAATAGACTTAATAGAAAGAAGTGGATGATGCCCTTGAATTAAACTGATTTTTCCTTTTTCTTTTTTTCTTTTTTTTTTTGTAAAGTCAAAGAGACCGAAACAGAAGCAATTGCACTGGAGTTTGCCAGAAAAGGCCTGATTCAAGATTGACCTTCATGACTTCTTGTTCCCCACCACAGACTGATTCAGTAAGTCTATTCAATAGCCACATCTTCAGAACTTACCATCAGGCCCTGTGTTTTGTCAGGCCTGGGAAGAGGGAATTTACAGACACCCATATAAACACATCTAAGCCCCTCTTTATGCCGTGGGAGCTTACTGATTTAGAACATGGACTCTGGCAGCAGAAATCTGGTCTCACATGAGGGATACAACACTTAAAATAAGTCTGATCTTACATTCTGGTTTTTCTCCCCTGTTAAGGAGAAACGTATTGTATAGATTTTTTCTTTTTTTTTTTTTAGCTAAACAATAAAGAGCATTCCTTGAAGTATCTAATACATAATAAAATTTAAGTAAATATTATTATTACAATTAATTTTTTTCCCTAGAAATTCTTCCTTTATCAACCAATAAAAAAACTACCACTCCTTCTCTACCCTGTTGTCCTTTCAGGTGGTTTATTTTTTTTCATAGCACTTATCACTATGTGACATCGAGTCATAGAGTACATGTTATTCTGTTATTGTTTGAACTCCTTATCAGTGTCAGTTTTGTTAGGGAAGGAACTTGTTAGCCGTTTTTTACTGAATCCCTAATACCCTAGCCATTTGTGGAGTAGAGTAGAAGCTCAATAAATATTTGTTGAGTGAATTAATGTCTCTAGATGGAGACATAGCAGGGAAAGTTGTTATTTCTAGCTCAGAACTTTGATAAAGTATTTTTATTTGTAAGATAAAGGATTTTTTATGACAAAAGATATTAATCCTATCTGAGAAAGTTCAGAAGGATTTATAGGAAAGGAACAGAGTAGCTTAAGGTGAGTCTTGAAAGATGTGTAGGTGTTTTCAAGTGGAAGGGACATACAGAGATTCTAGGAAGAAAGGACAGAGTTTTCATAGACGCCAGAGCAAAATCAACTGCAAACTGGTAAGTATGGGGGCAATATCAAGTGATTTCAAATGGTGCATGGTGAAGCCAGCAAAGCCTGGTAAGAGATAAGGCTCTAGAGATAAGCAAAGACCAGATCACAAAGAACCCTTGATATCCTGGCTGCCTTGTATGCTGCACTGAGGAGCCTGGATGACATCTTGAAAATGATGGTGCGTGATTAAACAGTTTTAAGCAATTTGAGAAAATCTTATAGTGGCAGTGGGAATAGAAAGGGGTTTATTTGAGGCACAATCCATAGGTAAAGCAGCTAAGGCTTTGAATATTTTTAGAACATGAAATATATTCTCTTTAATAGAACAGTGGTTAGATTTTAAGGGGACAAGACACTCATGCTGGTAATACTCTTTGGGCCAACAAAAATGTAAAGCAAGAACTACACAACAGAAGTGGAATCTCAGGGCCATTGGAGTGAGTTGAAAATGCATGGGGCGTCACTCATTTTATGTTGCCTAAATATCTACTTTTCCCGGCATGTAGTAGTAGTTTGATTTCTAATACTTTATTAGGAAACAAAATCTACTGAAAGCATGAATGAATAAGCAAATATAACTAGCTACATATTTTTAAAATGTATTTCTGTTTATTTCATATATTTATGGCATGTCTTCTTTAACTTTTATAACATTGTTATTTTAGCTCTGTTTATAAAGTTGCTTTAGAGTTCACTTTAAAAAAAGTGCATGCCTTCTTTTACTTGTGAGTAAAATGTTAAGCAAGTATTTATGATGGTTGCAAAATCCAACCAAAGAAAAATCTAAGGCCATCATTATGATAAAATTATAGCTATAGAAAAAACCGGGACCCAAAACATAAAAGATCACAAGGAAATAAGTCCATAGTCCTCTGTAAAACCAACCTTTTAAACTCTCCACTATTTCTGAAAACAGCTATTACCAGTTGGAGAACTTTTAACTAAGAAATCAGCATTCCTCTGGCTCATTTAGTGGTCTATCATCCATCTGTACTTTTTGTACTTATTAGGGCATGATAATTCCTTACAAACCTCAAAGCCCGAGTACATCATCGTTTTCCTTCACCATAAAGGCATGACCTAACACTGATCTTCAAATGGAGATATTGAGAATAAAGAGGAACATTTCTCATTTCTTTATTTTCCTCCAAAATGAGGATCTACAGTTAAGTATCCCGTGACACAATTTTAGGAAAAAATCTTGGGAAAGAAAGAATCCATATCCATCATTGCTTTAATCCATTCATGGGGTTATCAGGAAGGAGATAAAATCAGAATCATTGTTTTTAACAAGACAGTTGAGAGAACTTCTTAATTTAAATTTGCCCTGCTGCTGACCATTTTCCCCAGTACCTGTCTTGAAAATTTAATCAAAGTAAATTCTGAGCCATCTCTCTTTAACAGAGTACCAGCCATGCTGGAGAGAAAGGACCATAGGCAGACAAGAAGTATCTACAAACCAAAAAAGGAAGAAGAAGAGGAGGAGGAGGAGGAAGAGGAGGAGGAAGAAGAAGAAGAAGAAGAAGAAGAAGAAGAAGAAGAAGAAGAAGAAGAAGAAGAAGAAGAAGAAGAAGAAACTTTTAAAAAATGACAGCAACTTCCTTCAGGCAAACCTTATTCAGAACCTCGCAATCTAAAATCACCGATGCTGAGTTGAAACAGAGANGGTGTTCTTGCTCTTTCTCTCTCAAATAAATAAAATCTAGAAAGAAAGGAAGAAAGGAAAGGAAAGGAAAGGAGAGGAAAGGAGAGGAGAGGAGAGGAGAGGACAGGAGAGGGGAGGGGAGGGGAGGGGAGAGGAGGGGAGGGAAAGAAAAGAAAGAATCTACACAACAACTCTCAAGTTAGTTGAGTGGCAGAATTGTCTCATGATATCTTTATGAAGTTAGTGTTTTTATTCCTTGCTTTTTTGTTCCTTGGTTACACTTGAAGAACCTGATGGTTAGAGAGCTTAAATAGAGCACAGGAAAGATAATATTTATTCTCATGTACGTATATTGCTAACAACGGACTTCTTTCTATTCTGCTTCCTTAGAGAAAAAGACTCTTCTGTTCTTCAACTGTTTGGGATTTCAGTGGCTTGATCCCACTTAGCCATTGTCTTTAAAGATGTGTATTACTGACCACCAGTATGAGAGTCATCATGTATGTTCTTCAAAAATGTGAAGAGGCGCCTGAGTGGCTTAATCCGTAAAGCATCTGCATCTCGGTTTTGGCTCTGGTCGTGGTCTCAGGGTTGTGAGATCGAGCCCTGTGTCAGGCTCTGAGCACTGCGCCATCTGCGTGTCCCTCTCTTGCTCTTCCCCTCGATCTCGCTCTCTCTCTCAAATAAACCGATTTAATATATACTTTATACTTTTTTTAAAATGTGGAATCTTACATTGCTTAATTTATTCGGTCTGTATATGTGAGACATTGCGTCTGGTAATCTGTATTTAGAGAAGCATTTCATCATGCTAATTATACACTTGGAATGTTGAAAAACACTACACTAGCTGGGATTGCAGTAAGGGGATGAGGGAAGGGCAGATGGAGTCTCCGATCTCTTTTCCTCTGGAGGGCTATCATAATGAATGAAGAAGAAAGCACGACACTTCTTTCCTCTTGCTCTACCCTGAATTGATGAGGTCTGGTGTCTAGATAGGGGAGCTGTTTCAAAACACTATCTAACGAGTGCCTCCCCAAATGCGTCTAATCAAGGTGTCACTGTGCTTAATGTGGTCCTTGTCAACCAACCACAACTACAAAGGAAATTACTGTTTAAAAGTTATAGTTTTGCTTTAGAATAATATGTGACTTTAGATAGAGATAAATCAAAGGCTTTTAAAGATAGACAGCTGACAAGATGTTTTCCCTAAGCGATATAAAGACAAAATTCATTTAGGTCTATAACATTATTTCTAAAAGAGAATTTAGAGCACATTCTCTATTACCTACTTGACAGTAGATTTCAAAAGATTAATGGTGACTTTATATAGATAGGGCCAGGAAAATTATTTTTTTTCTTTTATATTACAGTTGTATTGAGGAAAAAGTGGATTTATTGAGGAAAAAATAGAGTTAACTTAAAATCTATTTTTTAATGGCCATTTTAAGTGACCTGAGATGACAGTCACAGCTTATCTTTTATAGAAAAGACATGACAATCAAAAATATACAGTGTGCCTAATGTAATCTATATCTCACACATCTGCCAGTCAACTCAATTGATGATGGTCCTTTGATGATAAGGGCTATTTTACCATAAGGTAGAGTTCACTAAAAATGTTCTGTTAAAACATAGTAAACTTTAGAGAGATGTGTCCTTTGTTTCAGATACAATTGAGGCTATATATGTCTTCCTATGGGATAAGTATGCTACTGATAGCATATTTGGCTCCAGACATATGCTTCGTTAACTAGATAAAGGAGAAGTTCTTATAAATTGTTTGCCTTACTACTTCTCACTGTATATAAATCAGCAGAACCAACATAAATGGAAATAATGTTAAATATCCAAGAAAGTTGTGAGATTTAAGAATTCTGATACTGCCACTTACGCACAATATATATTTGGTCATTCAGATGACCAAAATATATTCCTCATATATATTTTGTCTTTGTCCATGGTCTTTGGCTCACAACTCCTAAAATATTTGGTATGTCCTTTGATAAGAACAATAAAGTTGCCTTTTGTATGATAGTAAGGTGACTTTTGGAAAGCACTTTGGTAACCTGAGGATGGAGACTGGTTGGGAGGAGAACCAACCATGCAATTAGAGGGTTGGAATTTTCAGTGCCCCCTCCCACCTCTAGGGAGGGGAGAGGGGCTGGAAATTGAGTTTAATTGACAGTGGCCAATGATTTAATCAATCCTGTCTGTGTAACAAAGCTTTCATAAAACCACAAAATGATGGGGTTCAGAGAACTTCTGGATTGGTGAATTTGGGGAGAATGGTGCACCTGGAGAGGGCATGGAAGCTCTGTGCCCTTCCCACCTACCCTGCCCTGTGCACCTCTTCCATCTGGCTGTTCCTGAGTCATACCCTTGTAAAATAAACCAGTGATCTAGGGAGTAAACAGCATTCCTGAGTTCTGTGAGCCTCTCTAGCAGATTAATTGTGTCCAAGGAGGGGGGGCATAGGAACCTCTGGTTTATAGCCAGGCAACAACCTGGACTTTCCTTTGACATCTGAAGCACAAGGGTGCAGGGTGTCATATAGATTAAACCTTTGACCTGTGAAATCTGACACTATCCTCCTGCAGATAGAGTCAGAATTGGGTTGAATTGTAGGCCACCCAGTTGGTGTCTAGAGGATTGCTCAGTTGGGGGGCGGAGGGGAGAAATCCCTTCCCCCAACACGAACCAAAATTGGGATCTGCACACTTTTAAGTACACATTTTAAGATGTGTTTTAAAGCTGTTTGTAAATGGATGCTATAGGAAGATAATTTATTTAGTGGGAAATTCTATTTAACATAAGTAAAATATTGCATGCTAAAGATATTTTAAAAATTCTAATCTATTGGGGCACCTGGGTGGCTCAGTCATTAAGTGTCTGCCTTCAGGTTAGGTTATGATCCCAGGGTCCTGGGATTGAGCCCCGTATCAGGCTCCCTGCTTGGCAGGAAGCCTGCTTCTCACTTTCCCACTCCCCCTGCTTGTGTTCCCTCTCTTGCTGTGTCTCTCTCTGTCAAATAAATAAATAATATCTTTGAAAAAATAAAAAAATAAAATTCTAATCTATTATTTTCTATATGAGAGATATGAACTCATAAAAACACAATGATGCCATTTGCTATGTTTTATTTTGCTATTGGCTTGTTAAACATAACATGCAAATGATTAAAAAGGAACATACACATGATTTAGAGTGAAAAATAATTCTAGAAAAGAAAAGTTTCACTAGGTAAGTATATAAATTCTTAATGCTAAAAATATTGCTCTAAGTGTATGTGGCTTCGTGAATTTGGTCTAGTATTTTGCAAAATTGTTGGTCTCAATATCTACCACCTATTTTTCAGCTAAACAAATCTGAGCATTGAAATTTGAGATCATTTGATTCAAGACAGTGAACATCCATACATATGTAGCCCATGATTTTTGGCACATTAAGTTAAGATTTAGTAATTATAATACTTGGCTGACTTCCATTCAATGAGTAGAAGACTTTGCACATCATTTGACAGTAGAGATGTAGAAAACACTAAATTTACAAATAAAGCATTAAGTGTGTTGTCTCTGTGTGTGTCTATGTCTGTGCTTGTGATGAAATAGGCCTGCCTTTCATCTTTTCTTTTAAAAAAAATAGTAAAATGTTTACAAAACATTTCCCTCAGAATTTGGAGCTCATGGAAGTAATAAACAGTGACAAAAAGTGAATACTATGAAAACTGACACACACACAAAACATAACCATAAAATGTTGCTCCAGGGTACACCTCAATAGAATTGGAATTAGTAGATATTAATTAACGGTGATTTCATTTGCTACACGTAGACATTCGTACATGTCAGGTGGCAAACTGGTGTGGGTAAGACGGTTGCCATCCAGACGTAAATGCTTGATCTTGGAGTAAGACAACGGTCCCAGGATCTTACAGAAGCTCTTTACCTCAAACTCTGCAAATTGAAGAATAGAAATGTTAATTATTTTTTAGTACATGGGCTTGAAACAGTAACTTAAAAAATGCTCAAATCCATAATAATATCTATTAGGAATCCTTCCCTCTTATTGGCTGTATCTCTGAATTTGGAACTGCTAGAGTATTTCAGGCTACCAAATGACACAGCAATATTTAGTAAAGAATGCTTATGGGTAGAGGAGGACATTCAGTGGAACTTTTGAAAGAATAGAACTCATTAATTATAAGGCCTGCATTTAGAAATACTTGGTTTTAGAAAGACATTCAATTAATGTGTCGTATTATCTAAGCACTCTTTCGAAATATTTCATCTAGCTCAAAGAAATCTAAGATTGATGCTGTTGTATGAGTAACCTCACCAATATAAGCATCTTGGGTTTTTGTGTCTTAAAATCAGAAGGGTTAATTAGATGACCTCTGAAGAGTTTTCCAACAAACACAGTTTTTGACAATAATTCAAAACTTCAAAGCAAAAACCAAATCATAGAATGTCCATGATGGGAGTTCATCTCCTTTTCTTCTGTGGAAAGAAAAACCTCCCACAAATGAAAAATCAATTTAGATTTGAATAGAAATGAAGGCTGTTTTTAGATTTCATGCTCAATGTGTGTACGTAGAAACGGTCTTTCTACTCACGTCAAGTTCCAATTAATCCTATCTGGTCCCCTCTAGTGTTACTTTCTTTCATCCTCAAATTCTAGTTAACAATGGCTTCCATGGAGCCTAACACACTGGTCTCTTTTCCTCTAAGATGTTGTCTTTAAATAACTCATCAGTCAAATTTCAGGTATCTTGTGGTGCCTATCTCTGAGAAAGCATGGATTTAGGCCTGTATTGGTTTCCTATCTCTGCCATTTATCATTGATAATAATAAGTTCCAAAAACTTTGGAACATTTATCTGATCTTCTTATTAGATATAACATATCTATCACACTGTGTTACACGAAGAATGAAGTAATTAAGATACACAAGTCACTTCACACACAGAGCTAGTACTTAATACCTGCTGAATAGCTAGCTATTCATGTCCTTTCAATTTTGGCCTCTTTTCCAAATTACATGAGGAAAATCTGTGATGAGGCTAATGCTTAAGGTTGAAAGTTTAAAATGTGATAAATACTCTTTGGCTATATATTTTCTAACATTAGAGAAATATTAAGGGGCTCTTTTTATCTTAAGAGAATGTAGATGATCGGTATACATAATTTTTTTCATGTATTTTTTGGTATACATAATTTTATGTAGCAAAATAAGCTGAATTGAAGACATGCAAAAACTAAGAATATCTGAAATGTATATATCTAAATATTAAGGATAAGGAAGGAATTAAAGTAACTAACCACTCATTTTCAAGTGACCATATATGACAGGCAGTGTGGTTTCAAGCTCAGCTTGGCACAAGTGACTGTTGGCATTTCCTCCATAGACCACCTTTCCCGTCTCCTCTGTCACCTCTTCCATCTTGTATTCGTACTGGTCTTTATACCTTCAGATGTTTCTGCATCTGACTCTCCCCTTTCCCTGTCTCAGAATATGAGGTGGTCCTATTCACGTGGTTAACCTCCACCAACCAAATCTAACAGGTTTCTTCAGCCCTTTGACATCTTAAATGCCATTAGCATTTGGGGTTGTCTGAGTTCTCCTTCCTCCTAAGCACAAATGTTTATAATGTGGGGCCATATATTGTCACATAATAAATTTTCCACTGGAAATGGCTATAAGGGCTCTGCTCTGCTAACTTTACTCTGTGTTGTATGACAAGCAAGCTTTCCAGATACAAGAAAGGATATATGGCATTTCAGAGCTGGCAATCATGGTCCCTTCTTGAGAACACCCCAATCCTACCAGGAGTTACACAAAATTGTTGCAGAATTACAGCAGATACTATGATTTTAGTATCATACTAAAACTCATGCTGTAATCTTTTGGATAGAAATATCAATATCCTTATCCAATATGACAAAAGAGCCAACTTTTGTGGTATAAAAATGTTCAAGTTCAATGGATTATTTTGCAGATAAAATTGTTTTATGAGTAAATCAACATTTCCCACCTGACTTCTTATTTAAACAGCTTTGTCCATGAACCAGATGTTTTCTCTTCTGTCATCCTTTGTTAAAGAATAAGGTGGAGAATGATGAATTTTGGCTTCCCACCTGAATCTGTGTGGCTTAAATTTAAAAATTTCCCAGAAGACTACATAAATAGCCCAAAGTGGATCAGGTCAAACTCCCACCCAGAAGATAAATGAAAAATAAACTCTGGCAGCAGGAGAAAGGAAGGAGAAACTGTGGAAAAATCAAGTGAGGTGAAGTGTTGTGTATAAAAAAGGAGGGAATTTAAGACCATTAAAACAAATTCCAAACCCTCATCATATTCCTTCTCCCCTCCTTAATTTTCCTGTCCATCTTCATAAGAACACTGTAAGGACACTATATTACAGAGGACAGAGGTAGAGGACAGTCAGTGACACGAAGGCAATATGTTGAGTCGTCCCAAGTAATGATGTCAGAGGACACCATGAGTATATGTGAGCTGCTGTGGAGATAAGTATGAGGGATATTTGAAAACCTCTGCTAGCTAGCCCTCTTCTGGACTTGTTTGTTCCTCCCTCAGCTAGACCTTGCCAAGAAATAAACGTAGGGCACAAATCTAAATCATGATAGAGACAAATAATAACAAATAAATATTAAGAGATAGAATAGCGGGATTAATTAGCCCAAAATACTAAATTTGAGGAGATTCGGGTTTAAGTTCTATGAGATTAATAGTTTCTTATCTGTATACTGTAAAGAGAGGCCAGACATTGGATAAATACCTGAGATAGAATTCTTCTGTATTTGAATTAGAGGGATATTTTGTTGGCATTTTCCTTCATTTTTTTTAAATGGAGCCAGAGACAATATTTATGCCACAGGGCTTAGGCATTTAAAAACTTGAGGAAACATCAGTCAAGGATAGGCACAGCTTTCTACTTACTTTCGAGTTCGTTGACCTCCAGGTAATAGTTTTCAAGGTTCTCATTGACGGTTGGTATGTTTTTAAGCTTATTATAGGAGAGATCCAGCTCAAGCAGGGATGATACATTAAAAGAATTTCCAGGTACTCCGCTATCTGCCAGTTCATTATGAGATAGACGCAAATACTGCAGTCCATTAAAACGCTTAAAATACTCATCAGGGATGTTGCTGATCTTATTGTTGTCCAAGTAGAGAGTCAGAAGAGATACTGGGAGACCAGAAGGCAGTTTGGACATCTGATTGTAGCTCAAGTCGAGGTACTCGAGGGACTTAAGACCTTTAAAAGCAGCTGAAACAGCATCCTCTTTCAGTTGATTGTGCTGAAGGTGGACAAAAGTCAGGTTTACCAGTCCATCGAAGGAGCCAAGCTTCTGGATCTTGTTGTGCGTAAGCTGCAGGTCCACCAGAGATTTGGGAAGTGGGCCCACAGACTCCGTCAGGTTGTTGTAATTTATATGCAGCTTCTTCAGTTGTTTCAGTTTAGAGAAAATTCTTCCTTTTATCTTGGAATTTTCTAGAAGGTTATGATCCAGAATGAGCCACTGCAGATCAGTTACATTTTCAAAGGCCTTTTCGTCAATATGGTCAATCTGGTTATTCCTAAGGTAAAGATACTTGATTCCAGGAGGCACCATTGGTACACTTTTCAATTTCAGCTCATCACAGTACATGGCTGATGGGTAGCTTTCGGGGCAGTTACATTCTGGGGCACAGTTTGGTGACGATAGCCCATAAATGGATACAGCGAAATCGTAATCATAGTACTGGCCCCTGGCACCACCAATTATTGCCAAGAGGAGAGTAAACACACCTAGATTCATTTTTGGCAAATGCTTTGAATCCTAAATAAAGTGGAAACATACTGTTATACAAGTATACTTTCAGGAAAAGGATATTAGCTTTGCAATGTTCAATGCATTAGCAAATGTGTACTTTATTATTTTATAGCACTTTTTTTAGAGCAGCTAATGAAGACTTTTTAATTTTTATTTAAGTATCACAAGGAGGATGTACGAGTACCACTTTTGGTGTGGTGAACAGGGCTCAGGTTAGATTGCATACACCTGCGCCCCCTTCTGGGCGAGCCAGGCCCAATTGTCCATTTAATCTCTCTAGGTCATTCTTTAATTAATGCCTTCCTGCAATAGATTTCTGGGTGGTGTCCACTGGCCACCATGTTAGTACATTGCTTCAGAACATCCTTCAAAACCAGAAAAATGAAAATGAAAAGACAATTTGAAACTGTACCCTGTACCCTACCATTCACCATCATTAAAATGTCTCATTAAGAAGACCCTTACTGGAAACATGGGCAATCTATGGTTTTGCCCGGAGGAAAGCTGTTCTTATGTATATGTGTGTGTGAGAGGGGGTACATTCCTTTAAAAGTGTCTGGGTGTTGTTGGTTCTGAAGAGGAGGAACAGAATTCTTGGTGGGGGGGGTGTGCCTACTATTTTGACTTTTTCTTTTTTAACATTCCATACTTTTAGGCACACTACACAACTGTGTTCCAAAATTAACATTTAGTACATTAGTTTTAGAAACTACTTTTTATTAATCAGGGAAATGGCACAAATTCTTAAAAAATGTTAAACCTATAAAGAGATCCAGCTGGTAGAGAAAACATATCATTTTCAAGTTTTGAATTAAAGTTTTCCTTTCTCCATAACTCACAAGTTCTCTCTTCATGCCAAAATTTAAGAAGGCATGGCTCATTTATCCAGATATTAGTGCCCTCCCAGCATGGGAAAGAAGGGGAACTGAGGAAAGTCTGTATTAAACAGTGGTATTAGGAGCCATGTAGGAAATGACAAAATTGAGAATACAAATTAAAAATGAGCTGTAACAGTGATCTTCTCATCTGAACATGTTTCTAAGGTGAGACTCAATAAAGTAAATTTCACTTGCCTGGGGAAGTATAGGGTTAGCAGTTTAGGTAAAGAGGTGAACTTTCGTAGCGTGGAGAGTTATGGCCGGGGAGTAACTCCAGGAGGGAGATGATAGTGGGAGGCAGGATCTACTTTCCACTAGGTACCATAAAATAATACATCTTCCTGTGAGAAATATGGTATAAGCTTTTTATATCTAGGTAGTTTGGGATAAGTAGGAATTTTTAGTATCAGAACTCGAGACACCTTTTCTTTGCTTCAACTTGAAATTATAAGGCACTTTATTTTAGCAGATGAAACCCTCCAAAAAGTTGCTAGAATCACTCTGATAGCTGACATAATGTAACATGTAGCCAGATTCTTGGCAAATTATTCCCTAAGATTATGATGGCATCGTTTAATTTAGTTGACAGGACTTGGCCATGAGAACAATTACATAGCATAAATGTAATTACAGGATTCTTTATAAGTCATAATATGTTAATGTTGTAAAGATTTGTCTGGCTTCATTAAAAAGCTTCCGCCTTATTTTAAATTGAGTATACACTAAAATAGTCATGGTCACTATAGTATGAGTATTGAATAGTAATGAAAAAATGCTTCCATACTTTTTGGCAGAGGAAAAACAAGGACTCTGAATTCAAAGAGAGTTTGTGACCATATAATGAATCCACTATGAAGCAAAAACACACTTTGCTTTTTCCCAGTTTTTTCTAAATACCTGTGGCTATGGAGGAAATGCTTTTCTCAAGAAGTAAATCGTCTTTCCCAGAATTTCTCTAAAACATGTTTTTTCAAGACATACATCCAAAAAACAAATCGACAAAATTAACAAAATAGAAGTAAGCAAGTCATAAGTGTCTAAGTTCTTTAGCTCACATTTTATAACATGTTTATTGTAAATTGTAAAAAATTATAACAATGTATTTACTGCAAAACAGTTTGAATATTAACGGAAATGGACTTTCTTTGCTCGAAAATTAGGTTCTAACAATACCAACATATATAACTAATTAGCATAAAGTAGCAAATATTTTACTTGCCACACGTTCTTTTACCATGTCTAGTTGAAATATTTTCTCATTCCGATTCTGAAACTTTGCATAGTTTCCTTTGCCAAGCAATGCAGCCTATACTTTATAAAATTGATCTCAAATCCATAAATCATGGAAAGTACATTAAGCAAAATGTGAAAGTAAATGCTCAAAACTGTGGATTCGCTGTGGAATGGCAATTGGCAAAGTTGCTCTGGAATTTTTTCTGTTCCTGTTACAATAAACACTGTCCCAAACAGTCAGCATCCCCAGTGCAATAGTTAAAACAGCACTTACCTTACTGTCTGGACACTGCTTTCGTTAATTCTTAAAGCAGATGCACTATGGACAGGAATCCACCAATATATGCTGTGAACTCTGTCAGGACGGAACTGGCTGCCAGATTCTTAGTGATACAAGAGCTGAAGGGGGGGAAACCCAGCCCAGTCACGCCAGTCTCTGCATGGAGTTATGTCATTGTAGGGATCTTGTGGGGTGGCATGTGAGCATTCTGCTCTCTAACGAAGTGCAGGTGGACGTGGGGAGCACGGACTGCCCCTCTCGTTCCCTATGGAATGGGAGAGAGTCATGCTTAACTAGCCCAAATACCATAGCTTTTAACCAAGAATTGAGTCCTGCTGCAAATGAAGACATCTCCTGTGGGAACATTTCTCTTGCAAAACTCTCTCCCTCTGTAGCTGTTGCAACGATTAGGTGCTATTCTTTCAATCAGCTCTCAGGCTCATCTAAAGGTCTCCTAAACTGTAAACAGAACAAATAATTTCAGGAAGATGCAAATGAGTCTTCAGAGGAATTGGATCTTTTCTTGCCCATTACTCCTGAAGTTTGTATTGATTTACTTGGACTACCTTAATTTGGGGCCAGGGAGGTAACTTGATGTTAGTTTCCAAAATGTGAAAATATGCTTCATTGACACTCTGACAGAGAAGGTAAATATCAACATTTCCAGTTTATTTCTCATGTTAAGGGGATTCATTTTATGCTACTCAGATCTGGAATCAATCAGCAATGTCCTGCCTGTTTCTTATTTTGTGGATTTAATTTAGGAATTCATCCAAAACTTTACTTGGGGATGGTATTCTATAGCTTAATGCCAAAAAACATAAAAGAACATGAAAAAATTACACACTAAAAATATCACAAGGCAGTAATCTTTCACTCTCTCGTTGCATGCTAGCAATATTTTTTCCCCCCAAAACTAGAAGTTATGCAAAGTTGTAATCTCCCAAAGGCCTGGTTGGATATATCTTTGTCAGTTCCTGATGCATGCTTTGTACAAATGAGCCATATACTCAGTTTTTGTCTATTTCATTTTGTGATTCTATCAGCTGTATTTGTAAGATTTATTTTTCTTCCAAGATTTTCCTTGTGCTTACAGGAACTCTTAGAGTCTGATATTTTAACATAAATTGGCACATTGTAAGATTTTTCCCTCATAAAATAACTTAAATATGTCACTTTTAGCTATGAGACCTGTGGAAAGTTAATCTCCCTGACCACTAATGCATCTGCCTGAAAAATTAATATCACAATAGATGCCTTTTTTTTTTTGGTCGTGGAACTGTTAAAAAAACAAAAGATAATCTTCGTGAAAGTAACTCATAGAATTACAAAGTGATTCATAGCAGAGCATTTCATTGTTATTATTTTAAGAAAATTATAGAAAGTCCTCAGTTTTATAACAGAGAAAATGAATAAATATAAAAGAAGTCAGAAAAAAAAGACATATAATTAAGTGGTTCATTGTAAGAAGATATTTAAACAGTTCTGAGCACTAACTTAGAATGTGTCAAATTCTATAATCTGAAATTTTGTTTGAAAAATTCCAAGTATCTATTCCTAGGATTTTTCTTTGTGAAGCAATAAGTATGTTGCAGCATCTGTAATAAAGTTTAAATGCATTCAGTTATATTTACCTCCTTGTGAATTTGATACTATCAACATATATTTTCATTTTTTATAAAACCAGTTCTGTGGAGCCAATAATTGGATGTTGTGAATATTAAACCATAATTCTTGAGTCCATTAAAAAGAAACAAAATTACTGCTTATAGTGTATTTTATCTCATGCTTTATTCTCAGAATGTTCACATTTTTTACTTTAAGTTTTATGCTTTAAAATCCATGTAAGAATTATTACCACATTTTCAGAGGTAGAAATGGAGGCACAGAAAGTCTAAATAATTTACTAAAAGTCATATAATGAGTAAACAGAAGCACAAAATCTTGAAATACTTACCCATTGAGAAGAGGCGGGGCAAGATAGAAATAAAACAAGGTAGTTAATTGAATCAGTTTAAAATATTTTATAGGCAATACCGTTACCAGGTGAGAGCTGAGATATTAACTAGGCGATGGTTTCTAAAAGGCAAAAATAATAATAATAATAATAACTAAGCAGTAGTTTCTTTCCTTGCACATCACACACTTACATGCACACACACCCCCACATCCACACTTCAGATCTCTGGCTGAGGTACATGCTCTCTACCCCGGCAAAAGACTCAGGTTGTTTGCTGCAATAGATTTTCGAGGTTTCATCAATATCCATGTTCAAATGATTGAGTTGCCCCCTCAGCCTGCCCACTGCATTCCCTCTGTGAACTGAGACCAGCAAGGATGATGGGGAACATTCTGACCCTTTCATCTACCTCCTTCTGAATCCAGCCCTGCATTTGTCCCCGCTCCCAGGCTCACCACAACTTGCCTGTTTCCATTGTCAAAACCGTTCTGATGCCAGATTCCGTCTGTTCCACACTAGCTGGTGATCTCTGAAAAGTCGGTCCTGGAGTAAGATAGTAGTGAAGAGCTCAGACTTTGTGGAAAGATAGATACAGATTTAGAAACTTAAGTACGCGATCAGGAGTAAAAATTTACTTCAAAAAGTGATCTTGGTAGTTTTAGCGTCTTCATCTTTAAAATGGGTCGAAGATGTCTGTAGGAAAAGTTATGAGCATCAGACACCATTTGTCTAATGTCATCGGTATAGGGCGTGGCATAGTACAGTATGGGAGGAGACCTCCAAGCCCCCACTGGACGCCTGGCACGGCAGATGGTACCAAACCCTCTATACACTATGTCTTCCTATACATACAGCCTTATGATAAAGTTTCATTTATAAATTAGGCACAGTAAGAGAATAACAACAGTAACTAACAATAGAATTGTATAATTATAACACTACTGAATGCGAGTTATGTGAGTGTGGTCTCTCTCAAAGTATCTTCTTGTACTGTACTCACGTGCCTCTTTCTTGTGATGATATGAGATGACAAAACGCCTATGTGATGAAATCAAGCCAGATGAATGACATGGGCAATGTGATGTAGTGTCAGGCTCTTACTGACTTTCTGCTATATTGTCCTTTGCTTCCAGATCCCAGGTGACTATGAGTAACTGAAACCGTGGAAAGCAAAACCACAGATAGGACGGCTACCGTATAAGTGATTAATACACTGAAATGCTTAATATCGTATAGGTGTTACTATACTTAATATCGTATAGCTGTTATTCTTCATAGAGTCATAGAACCACAGATCTGGAACGAATCTCAGAGATCATTAAGTTGATGGATACCATTAAACAAATTTCCCAAGTTCTAAGCAGGCCTTTTTTCTTTTCTTTTCTTTTTTTGTTAAAACTAATGTGTTACTAGCACCCCACCTGAACGAACTGTGACATTGCTTTCCCTTTGGGTTAAATGGACGGTGTTCCCAGTTTCCCCACACTCTCTATTTAGAGATAGGTAACTGGGCATCTACATAAGTGAAGTCCTCCAAAAGCATAGAATGTGATGAAATATAATGACAATCCCCTGTTGGAAGAGGAGAAGGTTCCTTTTTTATCACTTTATACATTGGGGTTTAAAACTTCACTTTTTTCTTATTGCAAATTTCATAAAAGTAGTTTGTTTTAGCATATTTGGAGAATACTTATGTGGAAAAGGATGAAAATAAATATCCTAGCCCAGAAATGATCATCTTTTAATGTTTTTTTCATAGGGTGTGAGTATGTACACACACAAAGTGTCATAGACACTTTGGTTTTCACAAAAGTGTTACACCGTTATCCTTGTAGTTGTGTATCCTTTTCCACAAAACAGTAAGCTGTGGATACCTTTCTATATTGTTAAATATTATTCTCTAATGCCATTCACTACATGAAATTCCATCATATAGAGGTACTATAACGTAATTACTTTTTAATATTACAATGACCACTTGCTTTCTCTTATAATTTGCATCCTATCACATACAATAGAGTTTTATTCTTCACATTGGTCATCCCTAATCTGTCTACTTTGCTTATCTCAATAGGTACATTTTAAATGAAAATTTCATTTTTTGGTAAGTGGTTTATGTTTTAAAATCAGAACAATAAATGAATGGATTTGCATTTTTTTTCCTCCTCTCATATCAGTCTCACCACCATTGTCAATTTTAGTGTTTCTTATAAGCCATGGAACTATCCTTCACCTTCACCATCTTTATACTCATATGGATGTATATTTTTAAACTTATTCTACAATTCCTTACATTTACCGTGGCATCTTAGATAAAAATATTATCAATAATAAGTTTTTTTTAGCATTAATTCACTTGCATAATAAGATTGTTATACATGAGTGGTATAACATGCTGAAACATTTCACAACATACCAGTATCCAAGGTTAAATGCAGAATAATCTCTCGCCCAACCAACTCTCCAAGCTTACTCCCTAGAACTGGATGTTATTTAGATTTGTTTACTATTTCAAATATTTCAGACATGCCCTATATACATAACAGAATTTCATTTCCCTCCCTCTCTTTCTCTCTCTCTCTCTTATCCTATATGTCCTGCATTTTTCACCTAAAATACTTATCTTGGGGCACCTGGGTGGCTCAGTCATTGAACATCTGCCTTCAGCTCAGGTCATGATCCCAGGGTCCAAGGATGGAGCCCCACATCAGGCTTCCTGCATGGTGAGGAGTCTGTTTCTCCTTCTCCCTCTGCCTGCCACTCCCCCTACTTGTGTTCATGCTCGCTCTCTCTCTCTCTCTCCGTGTCAAATAAATAAAATCCTAAAAAAGAATTAAACAGAGTACTTATTTTGTCTTATTAATGTTTTCTATAGTTATGGAGCATGGCATCATTGGGGTGTATCAAAAGTTATGTTTTAGTCAATGGTGAGTGATTCAGTGCTTTCAATTTTTTTTGTTTGTTGTTTTGATTATTTCATTGTTATGGCACATAATGGTATATTTAGCAAATTTTGTGCACTAGTGAAGCAGTGCACAAAATATTTTTGCAAAACAAGGCCACAAAGTATAATTATTTCTTTTTCTTGATTGCATAGGCACAAGGGAAATTTGAGGGTTATAAAAGATTAATTGGACAATAACTAAGATACAGCTTATTGCAATAACAGGTATAAACAAAAATAGCAAGAACATAGTATTGTTTTTGAGAACATACTGAATTAATTTCTGGAAATGCATTAAAGTTCAGACCTACTACCATAGAAAATTCTAGAAAGTACAAAATACACAAGCAGAAAGTTTATTAGCCATCATAATGATGTCATCACATACCATGTAGCCTCTGGAAAACTCTGCCTTTCACTTCTTAGAGAAAGTGAAAAATGTAAATCCCTTTTTAATATTATTATAAGAATATTTTTTTAAAAGGAGTAATTTTTACATTATGGACCATTTGAAAAGTCAACACTTTGAGCACTGCTGCCCTAGACTTCCTAATTGTTGGCGTGTAGTCACTTAGGTCTCTGCCTCTTCAGACAGGCTTTGAACCACCAAAATGGAAGTTAGAACATTTTAGTTTCTTCTCATACCAGTTTCTGGAATTATTTTCAGATTGTTTATTTTTTAGCAGTGCGTGTTATAACTTTGACCTTCTAGGCTGTCACTCCCATCAGAGTAAGACTTTATCTGTCCCTTAAGACACAGGTCCTCCATACATATTTATTGAATGAATGAAATATTTTTCCAGAATATTTCTTGTTGTCCTCAACCTGTCTAATTTTGGATGGATTTTCATATATATTTTATTATATTAAAGCCAATACTATTGGATTTGGATGAGATCAGCTGAGGTGAAGTTGACATCTTTAAAGTATTGTGTTTTGACATGGAAGGATAGATGTTTAGCATTTATTCAAGTGGTTTATTTTGTGTGCAAACGTCTAACTTTTAACTGACTTTGCATGGTAAATTAATTAACCTTTGTAAACCCTATACCGTGAGAGAATCATGGTAGAATATGATCCCTCTTGAACTATTAGAAAATTTAGCATAATTTCTTTTAAATCATTTCTTTAGGTATAGTTTTCTCCAGATTGCCTTGTTCAATCAACGAAATCAAACCTAGAAGATAAAATTTTATGTTGTTCAGTGCTGATGTGGATTTCAATTTTGTTGTACAGGATAATCAAGAAAGCGTGTATTTTGCATGAAAACAAGTAAAGCACAGGAAATATGCCCATGACATTATAGGTTTTTTTCAAAGTTTAAAGTCCAAGCCTGGAATTGTCTCTGACGTGTCTTCTCACGCAAACCACTGCATATGAAGCATGTCTGACAGATGTTATGACTTTATATATGTCTAGTATTATGTATATGATGATTACACATTTAATTGGATTTAAGTGGAGTGAAATAGGAAGTATAAGAATCATTTCAAATATGAAAATAAGTACATCAACATTGTATTAAAGCAAAAATAGAAAAGTGATGACATCAGGCATCCTGTCTTGTTCTACCCTCAGGAAACTGCGTGCATGTATCTGTTTTTACTGGGTATATTCTAGTGGTGAAAAATGCTATGTAATATATTTTCTGTGAGATCTTGAGCAATCCACCTTGCCTGTTTGTTCATCTTTAAAATAAGGATAGTCACTGTGCCTATCTCATAAAGTTTGTTCATGAGCTTAAATAAGTTACCGTATGTAAAATTCTCAGAACAGTTCCTTACATACAGTAAGCACTCAATAAATGTTAGTTATTATTATAGTTACAGGGGTCTACTCTTTTCAAGATGTATAAAAACAAGGAACATGAAGATGGTGCATTGAATAACAGCAATAAATTCCCTAAGACAGAAATCTATGCTTCTATCTCTTTTATTGTCTGCTATGGAACTAACTTTGTGTACATCAACTCTTTAAACCTCATTTTCCTACTTTTGTAAAATAGGATTAATCACCTTCATCATTGGGATGTTAAGAAGATCAAATGAGTCAATGCATTAAAGTACTTAGAACATGGTAAGCCTGATGTGACTTATCTTTGTAAACTAAAAATATGAAACTAAACTTAATATTCACAAATGCTTAGTATTTATACTAATATTTATGTTAGACAACATGTAATAACTACAAATAATAATAACCAATATCATAACTAATAATAACTACTTCTTGTAAGTATTATTAAATAAAATGATAGGATACAGCAAAAGAGAATACAGCATGGGAAGGCAGAGAAAGCATCCTCTTGAATTAAATCATATTTAAACTGGGTAAGAAAAGGTAAAGGGGAGGAAAGAATGTTCAGTGGAGAGATTTTAGAATTTTTGAATGAGGGCCGATGGTAAAAGTTTGGTGGCTAAATGGTATATAAATTGTGATTGGACATGTAATGATGGCTAGTGCACGTAGGTCATCATACTCTGTACAAGGCACTGTGTATTTTCAGTCAAGTGGATTGGAATGCTAGTGATTGTAAGTAATAGAATCATAAGAGGAAGCAGCAAGGCCAAATGGGACGCAACAGCTTTGGTCTAGGAAAAAAGCAAAGATGGTGGCTTGAACAAGAGTGGTCGCGATGGTAATGGCTAGAATTTGGTACATGCAATTGCAATACAATCAGGGAATGAGTTAACTGCATGCAATATTCTCTTCTAATTTCTGTAGCTGGGACCTAATTAAGAACTTTAAAGATTATAAGCACTGAAAAAAAAAATCTTATGGAGCTACTTCCCAGCATGTGATTCAAATTAAAATTGAAACTATAAAGAAGATATTAGACAGTTTTTCAAATTCTGATTTGCCCCTTGAAGGAAAACCAAATCATTCATTCATCAGTCTACACATAAAGTTCAATTAAGACTTAGGCACCATATGGCATTAGAGACCTACCCCTAGTGGGTGCTTCAAGAAGCACAAAGTTTAGGTAGAAGAGATGCAAATAAACATGCTGTTAATTTACCACCTGGCAAGCCTGCAGGAGGAAAACAAGAACCACCATTTCATAGAGCATCAGCACCAGAACTAGCTGTGATGTATTGCAGAAGTTTATACATCACAAAGTGAAAATCAAGCTGAAGCTTCATAGTGAGGGATGAGCTGAGTTTAGCCAAGGGGAGACTACAAGTCTAGGCATAGGGAAAACTTTTAAAAGGTACAAAAGAATAGAAGAAATTATACTTTTGGAAATCAACTGGCTCCCAGTTGCTGAATTCATGAATAGAGTACTTGTGAATATACACAAAATAAAAAGTAAATCCCTGTTTTCTTCTAATTAACTATATTGATGGTTCAGAGCACATCGTTTTCCAAAGTAACTGAAGGTTTAACTATGTATAAATAAGATATAAGATTAAAAATATTTTGGGCTTAACTTTTTTTTTTAAAGATTTATTTATTTGACAGAGACACAGCGAGAGAGGAAACTCAAGCAGGGGGAGTGGGAGAGAGAGAAGCAGGCTTCCCTCCAAGCAGAGAGCCCAATGCGGGGCTGGATCCCAGGATCTTGGGATCATGACCTGAGCAGAAGGCTGATGCTTAATGACTGAGCCACCCAGGCAACTCTGGGATTAACTTATTTAGAAATAAACTCTTCCTAGGAGTCCAGTAGGCATATTCTGATAAAACCACAAAGCTTTGAAAACACAACTAATACTAAAGTGTATTTTTTAGTACCAATGTCATGTGGCATGTTTTGAAAATGATGCAAGATTGACTCATTATAAAATAGGTTCCACTTGGTGCATAAACAATGAGTCTTGGATCACTGAAAAAATAAAATTAAAAAAAATAAAAAATTATCCATTAAAAAAAATAGGTTCCACTAAAAACAAATTGACTTTTAACAGCAAATGGTATGAGTACTCATTATTTTTATGTTGAAAACCTTAGTCCTGAAATTTAATATGTACCTTTCATTACAAATATCGTTCCTTCATTATATCCGCAAGGAAATGATTGACCTATAAGATTAAGTGGTTAATATACTTTTTGATGATACACATTTTCCAGGGTTATATGGTTTCCCCCAAGCTTCAGAAAGAAATTTCAGAAAATAGTCCTGGGATTCTAAAATACAGGTTGAAGTTGACTTATTCATAAACCACAACAATTTTTTACAATAATTATTTCAATATTGAACATTCCAGTGTGCTTCAAAGCTTCCTTTCTGTAGTATATATATATATTTTGGATACTCACCCAAACCTTTTATATTCCAATCCATACCCAGTTTCTTCCTTTGCACAACAATGAAATTACCATGATGTCAATAAAAGTCCTTCTAAAATTTCCAAAAAGAAAAAAGGTCATGGTACATTATGGTAATCTTGGCAGTGATTTGTTGGTTTAAATATTTCTGTATTTTTTTAAAGCCATGTTTTTGGTTCCTTTAGTTAACATTGGCCGTAACTCAATTTTTTAAATAAATCAATGATAATTAAATTTGGTTGTTGATTGAAATCATTCAGGGAACTTTAAAAAATATAAATTCCTAAGAAATTTCCCTTGGAGATTCTGAATGAGTGTGTGTAACTGAGAAATCTACATTTTTTAACAAACACCAAAAGTGATTTGGATAACCAGATGGAAATAGGTAAATTCTATTCTATTCTTTCTTCTGTTTTTGTTTCTCTATGAAGTAGAATATTCCATTACTCAAGTTTGTATTCTATTCATTCCTCTATTTTTACTTCTCTGGATAGTAGCAGATTTCATCATCCCAGATTTGGAGGCCTTCAGCTAATATCAGGCACAAAGAACCCCCTACTTTGTACTATTAAACTTTTCTTCTCCGAAAGACCTTAGATTCCAAAAGCCTTATTTCTTTTTTTTTATTATTAAAATAATCTTTATTATTGCATTATAGTTGGCATGAAATGTTATATTAGTTTCAGGTGTACAACACAGTAATTTGACAATTCTTTTTTTTTTATTTAAATCTTTTTTTTTAAGATTTTTATTTATTTATTTATATGACAGAGATTACAAGTAGGCAGAGAGGCAGGCACAGAGAGAGGAGGAAGCAGGCTCCCTGCTGAGCAGAGAGCCCGATGTGGGCCTCGATCCCAGGACCCTAAGATCATGACCTGAGGCGAAGGCAGAGGCTTTAACCCACTGAGCCACCACGTGCCCAGTAATTAATTCTATACATCACTCAGTTCTCACTACAGTAAGGGTAATCATCATCTGTCACCATACAAACTTAATATAGTATTATTGACTATATTCCCTATGCTGTAAGGTTATATGTTGACTATATTCCCATGACTTACTTATTTTATAACTGGAAGATTGTACCTCTTAATCCCCTTAGTCTACTTCACCTATCTCCTACCAACCTCCCCTTTGGCAATCACCAGCTTGTTCTCTGCATTTAAGAGTCTGTTTGTGTTTTCTGTTTTTGGATTGTTCATTTGTTTTGTTTTTTATATCCCACATATTAAGTGAGATTAGATGATTCATGTCTTTCTCTGTCTGACTTATTTTACTTGGCATAATACCCTGTAGGTCCCTCTGTGTTGTTGCAAATGGCAAGGTCTTATTCTTTTCTTATGGCAGAGTAACGTTACATTGTGTATATACCACATTTTTATCCACTCATCTATTGATAAGCACTTGGGGTGCCAAATGCCTAATTTCTTATGGTCTTTCACACTAAAGAGTCCCTTTATAACTTCTGTGCTTTTTAAATTCTTATATGGATCTCTGCTTTTTTTTTTTTTTAACAGAAATGTGTGACTCAATGGAGAAAATTCAGGGTTAAACAGAAGGACCCCACAGGGGAAGCAGAGATGAGTTCAGCATAAGCTGCTGCCTCATGCCTTTGTATTTAGTCCACAAAAAATGCAAATTGGAGGAATGAAGAAAAACTCAGGGTCTACAGGAATATACCTATTGGTCAGGCATGGACTCAGGCAAGTACGGAAGCTACCCAGTCTCAGAGCATTTATTCATTTTATGTTTGTTAAAAATTAATGCACTTTATTTAGTTGTACAAAGAAAATTGGGATTTTTTTTTTCATTTTTTGCTTAATCTCCCTTTAACCAACACCGGGTGACAGAAAATTTGAATTTACTAATTGACATTTTATTAATTTCTTTCTCTTTAAATGGTCTCTTCCGATTTAGATAGTCCCTTTGGCCTTCCAGAGTTTAACTTCCTCACCATTATCTTCCACAAGATGGAATCTGGGTGTGAGGGAGGTTTAATACATCTCCCAGGGGTCAGGGGATTGAGGTAACAAAGGAGTGGCTGCTGGGATCTGTATTATGTTTGTCTTGCTCTTTCTTGGCATCTTCATTGATTAACCGTTGCACCTGGACATCATGGCTCCTAAGTCTGTCGCGTCTTATCTCTGAGGTCAGTCAAGTACTCATCAATCCTCCATGGTGATTCATCTCCTACTATTTCTGACTAACTTTAAGAAATTCCCTGGGGTTTGGTTCAGACTCTCAAACAAATCCCTGCTTGGATCCCTGCAGTAACAGAACCAAAGTCAGAGTGACTGGAATATAGTGTGGGAGAGGGAGAAGGAACGTAAATGAATTCCATTAGTTTCTTACTGCTGGTATAAAAATTGCAACAGATTTAGTGCCTTAAAACAGCATAAGTTTATTATCTTTCTGTTTAGAGTTCAAAAATCCAAAATGAGTTTCACTGGGTTCAAGCCAGGGTGTTGGTAAGGCTGCGTTTCTTCAGGGGTCTTTCAGGGATAATTCATTTCCTGGCCTTTTCATGTTTCAGAGACACCCACATCCCTTGTCTCTTAAACCCACCATCTTCAAACCCAGCAAAGGCCAGTTAGGTCTTTTTTAAATCACATCACTCTGAAACTGACTCTTTTGCCTGCTTCTTTCACTCTTACGACCCTGTGATTACTTTTGGCCCATCAAGATAATCCAGGATAATTTCCCTGTTTAAAAGTCAGCTGAGTAGGGTCCTTAATTCCATCAGCTACTTTAACTCCTCATTGCCACATAAGGGAACATATTCAGAACTTCTGGGAATTTGAATGCAGCTCTCTTTGCGAAACCTCTGGTCTGCCTATAATAGTTTCCCAAACATTATGTGGAATACTAGGTTCACTTAAAAAAAAATCCCCAAAAATGTTTAATTGGAAGAAACTCCACTCATTAAATCTAAGACATCTAAAATGTTTGATAATTTTTCAAAAATCAATTAGAACTGCACCACATGGTATCTCCTAATTTATACTCTAACACTAAAGAATTAGAGTTTTTTATTTTTAAGCTTTTTTTTAATCCAGTCAGGAAGGTGAGTTGGGATGTGAGCTTCAGTAGAGTAATTTACTGTGATGTTGCCAAACTGTGAATTTAATTTTCCTTTGGAAGCCAGGGAAAATAAAATTATATAATGAATTTATTCTGGGTCTGGTTAATGTCCTTTCTGGGAATAGACTTTGGAGTAACTAAAAAGTACACTGAGAAATTTGCTTGTGGGTATGCGGGTTGTCTTCCCAGAAGTGATGCTGCACACTAGGCTGGGCAACCAGAAGGGGGACGGAGGGAGGGTTTGCTCCAGTCTGCATTTGTTTCTGTGATGGTCATGGTCTTGACTCAGAGTGGAATCCCTAAATGAATCATGATCTCACTTGCCGCTTTGGAGAAAAAGAAGAAGATGAGTATCTAAACAGAAAAACAGTTGTGCAGTCGTCCTTGATCATGGATCTCAACCATTGAACACTTCCCCAAATTTCTTCTCCCCCCCAAATTACTAATACCATTTTGTCCATGAAATTTATCAGGATTCTTATTAATGCTCACTCCTTTCCTCACCCCCCTTTGCTGCCTAACTTTCCAATTATATTTCTTTTTACTATTTCTCCAATCACTTTGTGATAAATGCAAATGCTTGCCATTGTTCTGTGAACACTCTCTAATGCATATATTTACACGTTTAGTACATACGCTGTCCACACAGATGGAGACTAAAAAGAACAAGGAAATAAACAAAGAATGGGGGTGTACCATTACTTCTAGATTCATGACTTTGATTTGATTAACCTTTATATATGACTCTTGCTTAAATCCACTCTGGCCTATAGAATACTGTTACGGTATATATTTGGGTGAGATTTCTTAAAACAAGAAAAAAAAAGAGGCAAAGTAAGCATTCCTTGAACATAGTTAACATGTGGCTTAATTCGAACTCAATGCCTCCATTCCTCAATTCCAAATATTACTTTCTTCCTAAAAATATTTCAGACATGGAAAGGAAAAAGTAACACTGGGAAACGAGTAGGAATTTGAACACAAATGAGATTCTCTTGTCCCCTCCCCACCACCAATACACAAAGCATCCTGCTTGAAGTGGTAAAAAAGGTCTGAGAAATCATTATGTGATGAAGACTGGTCTAAACCACTAGGTCTAATCGAGTCTCTCCACACATGCTGTACACTGACTCCCATGTCTTATTTATCTCATTTATTTTATTTAGAAGTCCGTCCCTTTTAGTCCTCTTCTCCTATTTCAGTCCTCTCCTCTGACAACCACTGGATTGTTTTCTGTATCTGAATCTCTTTCATGTTTTGTTTTGTTCATTTGTTTTGTTTTTTAGATTCCAGATATAAGTGAAATCATATGGTATTTGTCTTTCTCTGACATAGTTCACTTAGCGTGATACCTTTGAGTTTCATTCATGTTTACACAAATGCTTTTTTTGGAGAAATGTCTATTTAGGTCTCTTGCCCATTATTTAATTGGATTTTTTAAATATTAAGTCTTAATATACCATGCTGTGTCCCCAGCAACAGTGCACAAGGGTGCCCTTTTCTCCACATCCTCATCAGCACTAGCTAGTTCTTATCTTTTTGACACTAGCCATTCTGACAGGTAAGAAGTGGCTTCTCATTGTGGTTTCCTTTATGGTAATGATAGCCAGAAAAAAAACCAGTTTACCATTCTTGACAAATATAATGATGTTCATTAATTAATATTTTAGTGATTTGATAGAGAGTTCTTTTGTGCGCATTATTTGAACTGATCCCTATCAAAACCCAGTAAAATACAATTTATTAAACCCGTATTAAAGATTTAAAAAAAATCAGGCCTCTCAGAAACAAGATGCCTGCCTCCAAATTTCATGACTTCTCCCTTCTGCCCCCCCTGACGGGGGTAATATTGACTCTCATGTTTTCCATATTCCTTTGGGTAGCGTTCTCTCACAAACTCTTTCCACCACACCCAACTCAACTCAGTCTTTCCCACACCTGGTACACAAGAGACTTGGGCCTCGCTCCCAGCATGCTGTCTGCCAGGCCCCTGTCATTCTTTCATTCCATCAGAGCACTTACCACAAAGTTGCTTTTCGTTTATTTTTCTAATTACTCCGTGTGTGTGTACGTGCGCGTCTCTCCACAGAATGAGGTCAGACTTCTTTTTATGTTGTTGTTTTCACTACAGTGTCTCCTGCACGTATGGCAATATCGTGCTCAGTCTGCATTCAAATAATTGTTGAATGAATGAAAGTTGAATGAATGAACACGTACATGAAGATCGTGGATTAATCTACACTTAGTAAAAATATTATATATCAAAGGATTCTGAATTCTATTAGGGGTCTGTTGAATATCTTTTAAGAGTTAAACCATAATGTAGGTAGTCCAAGGATTTTGTGAAGTCTCGCAAATGGATGGCGGATAGCAGGACTTGCCTGCACTTCTGCGTGGTATCATGAAAGTGTTCAGGTCTGGTTCTTCTGTATTGCAGGAGTCCCTTAAAACTTCTACTTCCTGGGGCACCTGGGTGGCTCAGTCGGTTAAGCGGCTGCCTTCGGCTCAGGTCATGATCCCAGGGTCCTGAGATCGAGTCCCCCATTGGGCTCCCTGCTCAGCGGAGAGCCCGCTTCTCCCTCTCCCTCTGCTGCTCCCCCTGCTTGTGCTCTTTCTCTGTCAAATAAATACATAAAATATTTAAAAAAACAAAAAACAAACTTCTACTTCTCCAATAATTCGTGTTTTAAAAAAATTACTGCTCTGAACCTCACAAAGTGAACAGTCTCTTACCGCCAATTTAACATGTACTATTAACACGAGCGCTGCATGTAAATCATGGAAAGAATAACAGGACTTGAGAACAAGGGGTGATGTTAGTTGTTTCACTAATTTGCCTGGGCTTTTTGGTGGTGGTGGTAGTGGTGGTGATGATGTGTGTGTGTGTGTGTGTGTGTGTGTGTGTGTGTGTGTGTGTGTCCCCTGGGAGTCATTTAACTGCTTTGAGGTTTATAATCTTTATAACCCTAATGAAGTTACAAAAGAATAACTAAGTAAACAACAACAACAATAAGAAAAGTAATAATAAGCAAATAAAATTAGTTATCACTTTGAACCTATGAAATAATACTAATTTAGAATACATGTGTAAATTGGCAGAATGTATTGAAATGTTTATAGTTATTGATCTAGTAATCCCTGTATCTAGATATCAAGACATTAAGTGATTTATAATCAGGATAATGTTTTTCAACAATATATAGTAATAGAAAGTTGGACGAAATTCCAGGTTAGAGGAGTAAAAGCATACATAAGCGACCATCTGGTAAAATCACATAATGAAATATTATGAAACATTATTGAAATATTCCCATACTATGTAAAGAAGTGGAAACATTTTTAAATAAATCAGTAAAAGTGCACTATGGAAGTTCATCATTTCCATTTGCCATGATGGAACGGTATGCACATGCATCAGCACACATACTAACAATAAAGCAAATTAAACTGAAATCATCGAAACAAAGATCTCCTTGACCTATGATTCCTTTTAGCTTTAGTATCACAATTTTGTACAACTTAGAAGAAAAATAATTGTTTCACTAAAAGGTAATTTCTAATTCCTAATGATAAGTTATTCCTAAATGCAGACACAGGATTCGTTACTTTATAGATTCTTTTTATAATTGTAAATTTAATTCTCCATTTTATTTTTGTATTCTTTCCCCAGCAAGAAATAAAGGGGAGAATTTGCCTGTTAATCTCATGTGCACAGTGTAGACAAAACCTTGAAAACTTTTACTTTAATTTTTACATTTTGACCATTACAGTAACTTTATAAAATGAACTTCTACTTTCTGATTTAAATTTGAGAAAAGATAAAATAAAAAAATTCAAATGACATATTATACAAATTTCATCATGTTTTCAAACAATGTGATAAATATTATATTTCATCAAGCACATCTCTCCTCATTTTTATGCTTATTTTTATTTTGAAAAAAACAATACCTTGGGTACTCAGAAATCATAACCTCACCTCAAAAATAAAAATGTTGATTTTAAATGGATGTATATTCTGATGCCCAAAGAAGGCTTTTCGGACATTATGCCCAATGTAAACAGAAGCAAACCTCAAATAAATCCTGGTTCAATTTGCATAAAGTTGCATTTTAGGTGGCTGTTTTAAACTTCATTCACTCTAATTTTCTGTTTCACCAGTAACAATACTTTACACGTCCTGAAGACCGTCCCCGAAGCTATCTGTCTATCACACTGACATTGACGGAGGGCCAAAGGTAGTACTTCTACAGATGTGATTTTCTTATATTTTGCTTGCTGAAAGTAACATGTTGCTTTACCACAATTGTGTTTTTCTGGGTTCAGAACCCAACACAGAGAATTTTATTTGGTTTCCTTAATTTGGTCCAGCTGTTGAAATAAAATTGGTCCTCCTGCCTGCCTTCTTTCCTTCCTTCCTTCTGCTCCTCCTCCTTCCTCTCTTCCTTCTTTCTCTCCTTCTGTCTTTCCAATCATTCTTTGGACACTTAGACAAAATGGAAGTAAACTTGTTGAAAAGGGTGGATTTTCAGGATCAGAAATGCCCCAAGCACACACCTATTTCAAAACACATATATCTGCAGGCATTTACAAAGAGTGTGCTACTATTGTGTCATCTTGAACTTATTCTTTTCCCTTCTGGTATCCAGGTTACTTCCTCAGATCCCTCCAGCAGAACCCCTCTTACAAAACATTTCTATTAACTGGACTTTCCCCCTGAACGCTCCAAATTAAGGAAAAGGAGATAAATTAAAAAAAACAGCTAGTTTGCCCAGTTTTGAACAATAAATAACTTCAAAACTTCCTAGTAGTTTGCTGTGAAGGTGAGTATGGACACTAACTAAATAGTCTCCTTTGTTCAGGCATTCATTCATTTATTTAATTATTCATTCACTCACTCTAGATATATGGAATCCTCAGCTATGTGTCTGGAATTATTCTATGTTCGTGGCATACAGAAATGAACAAGACAGGCAGGGTCCCTGCTCTCAAGAAGCTTATCTATTGGGGAGAAAAGTAGGTAAACAAGATAATCTCAGAAAATAATTTAAGTACCATGAAAAATAAAACAAGATGAAAGGATAGGAAATGATGAGACTATATGTTGTTTTATAAAGGGTGGTCATGGAAATGGCATTTGAGTACAGATTAAAGGGTCTCAGACCAAAGGATGACCAAGTATAAATGTCTTGGGTTAGGACAAGTTTGGCACGTTAGTGGTGAGAGTTCAATGCAGACGGTTGGACAGGGAATGTTCATACAGAGCTGTACAGATTGCATTGTTACAGAAGTAGAGTTGCAGAGGAGTAGAGAAGAGAAGGTGGACAGTGGAAGCAGGAAAATCATAATACGTCACATCCCATGTGAGATATGATGGTGTTGAATTGGCTGGTAGCAATGGAGTTGATGAAAACAGGACAAGCTAAGTATATGCTTTTGATATTATCCTCATAGTACTTACTGATAGATTAGGAGAAAAGCTCCCCAGATTCTGGGTGAACAAATCAATGACGCTATGGTATATTAACATGAAAGCATCTTTGTTCATTGCAATAACATGAAGGCAATGAAAATCATATTATGTTCCCTTGGATTACAAAAGGCTAAGAATAGTAATAAGGATGAACACTAATTACTCTTTAATGAGTTGAACTCATAGTCTTTGTTTAAAATTCAGTGGGTTTATTACCAGTACGTTATTTGGTTCCCTAGAGATTTTCAAAGACTTGCTCTACTCTCATTTGTATCTATTGCTTCTTAATTCAATTAACAAATATTTATTGACTGCTTCCTGTAACTCAGGTCTTAGGGAAATAAGTAAGGAGTACATAGATATAGTCACAAAACTTTCTATCAAAATTCTGACAAATTTCTTCTGAAGTTTAGTGCTGTAGAGAAATCCAAGGCAGGTAGGTAGTCTCTCTATAGATAGACCCTTACTGGTTGTGGCTTGTCCCACCTTATGCCTGTATGATTTATTGATTGATTGATTTTATGGTTGGTATTGTGCTTATTTCTGAAATCCAAGTACTTTGCCAAGTTTCATTGTGATTGGTTTCTTTTAATTTTTTTAAAATTAATTTTTCATGGGCCTCCTTTTAAGCTACAGATTCAAATCTCCATCTCAGAATGTTTCTCCCATTCTGCCGTTGGTTTTTCCTTCTGCATTTTTGGAATTAGTTTCTTTTTAAAGACCAAGTGACCCATGGGATAATTCTTTCTCTCTACTTCTATTTGCCATCACATTGGATCATTCATCTGATTTCCCTCTTCAACGTTTCTGAAACTGTTATTTTTCTCATCATTTATTTGCATTTCTTCCATCTCACCCAGCTCTCTATTTCCCTCTGTCTTGGTATTTCTTGTTTCAAGGCTACTCCTTTTTCAATATTTATTTAGAGTAGAAGGCAGAGGTTTTCAAAATGTTGGTTTTCTATACAAATGGTTTTCAAAGCAGTGCTTTGCTCCTCACCCCCCAACTTCAGTTCTCCCCCCCCCCTTTTTTTTTAATATATGACAGGATCTTTTCATAAGGCTCTAGCTATTTTTACAATGTTTTCTCATCCTTGAATGATTTCTATCCAGGCTGGCATTTTGCCAATCAACGAACTTTTCAGATTCTTCTCCTTTTTTTTTTTCTTTTGGCTTTTAAAAAATAATGCTGTCATATATTAAGCATGAAAAGTAAGTTGTGTGTAGCATTCTGGTCTTTTGAATCTTTTCTTGAATGTAAATTTGCTAAACTAAGGAGGGAATTCCTTCTTCCATCACCTGGTCATCTTCCTTTTTAGAAACAATGAAAAGAGGAAAATTTTAAAAATAACTTAGAAACTCAGGAGTGCACCATTTCTGTGGCTCTACCAGGAAGCATAAAAACAAAATGCCTGTATAAGATAGTACAAAAGTTAATTGCCTTTCCATTTGCAAATTTACAGGGTTGGACACCACATAATATTTTCTACCCAATTTTTACTTGTAACTTTTTTGAACTTCAATCGAAAGTAGTGCAAAAAAAATGTATTAATTAGGGCAAAAGTTTAGAAATTTAAAATCTTTTGCTGTCCCAGAAATCGACTCTAAAAAATAATTCTGGTTTCCTCACTCTGGCCAACAAAGAACCTGTATTTTTGTGGTAAAATAATTACACCTTGTCACCAACAATATGTGAGATTTCTAGTTGTTCCACATCATTGTCACGGGCTGACATTAGGAGTCTTTAATTTTAGCCATTGCCATATATACGGAGTATCTTGAGTTTTGTTTGCTTAGTTTTCTGTTTAAAATAAAATTGTATATATTAAAAGTGTATAACATGATAATTTAATATACACATACATAGTCACATAGGTACCATTTTCTTTTCTTTGTAATAAGGACACCTGAAATCTATTCTCTTTGCAAGTTTCCAGGATTCAGTACAATATTATTAACTATAGTCAACAGGTGGTTTCCATTAGCATCTCCCTGATGACTATAGGTGTTGATCTTATGCATTTTTTTGTTACTTATATATTTTCTCTTGTGAAGTATCTGTCATTTTTTTTTCAGTTCTTTAAGGTTCTTTGGTCTTAATTGCATATCTAAAGTTTATCTCTAGCTAGGTAAATATCGTGCAAAAGCAGTTTGTTAAATAAATACATTATAAACATTTTCTCACTCTGTAGCTTCTTTTTTCCTTAAAATGTCTTCTGAAGAGTAAATATTTTAATTTTGATGAAGCCCAATTTATCCACTTTCTCTATTATGGTTCACATTTTTTTGTATCTAAGAAATCTTTGCTTACCTCAGGTTCATAAAGAATTTCTCATATGTTTTCTTCTAGAAATTTTATAGTGTTAGCTTTTATATAAAACATATATGTATATGTTTCTTCCTTTCCCACTTGAATTGCCTTTTTACCATTGTTGAAAATCATTTGACTGTATGTATGTGGGCTCATTTCTCAACTCTGTCTTCTGTTCAGTTGATCTTTACATCTGTCTTGTGTCTTTTAACATCACTGTACTTCATGGAAAATTTCAAAAACTGAAGTCCTCAATTATTTTTCTTTAAGAAAAAAGCTTTGTATCTATTAGGTTGTTTGCATTTCCACATAAGCTTTAGAATCAGCTTATTGATATCTATGTAAAGACTTTTTAAAATTACAATTGAGATTTTGATGAATCTATATGTCAATTATTTTAACAATATTGAATCTTTAAGTGATGAACATAGTATGTATCTTCATTGTCAAGATCTTCAATTTCCATTAGAAATATTTTATAGTTTTTTATGCATGTGTCTTACATGTCTCCTGTTATGTGTATTCACAATATGTTTTCAAAACATATTGTATGATTCTAACGTAAGCAGAATTTTAAAAGAAATTATTTTACAGTTTTGTTTTGTTTTGTTTTGTTTTTCTGCTGCTAGTAAATAAAAACAAACCTAATTCTTGTACACTAACCTTCTATTCTGTAATCTTGCTAAATTCACTTATTGATGCTAGTAGGTACCTTTTCATTGATGTTTTAGAATTTTCTATGGGCATGTTCATGTTGTCTTGAAATGAAGATAGTTTTACATCTTTCTAATCATCATGCTTTTCACTTATTTTTCTTATCTACTGTACTAACTAGGATTTTCTGTATAATGTTTCAGAGAAGTGGAAAAATTAGTCATTCTTGGCTTTTCCTGATCTTGGGGTGAGAGCATTCTCTTTCATTATTTATATACAGTATCTCAGTTAATTGTCCTAAGTAACTTATGTTGTAGGCACCTTTATTATCATTCCCCATTTTAAGCTTAAAGTGATAAACTGATATGCTTAATGTCACACAGCTTATAATCACAAAAACAAAGACTATCCCCAGCAATTTGACCACAGGCTTTTACTCTTTTAGTTAACATACAGTGTAATATTAATTTCACGTATACAAAATAATGATTCAATACTTCCACTTAGCATCCGGCGCTCATCACAAGAAGTGCTCTCCTTAATCCCCATCACCTATTTCACCCATTCTCCCACCCCGACCCCTCTGATAACCATCAGTTTGTTCTCTATAGTTGAGAGTCTGGGTCTCGGTTTGCATCCCTCTCTTTTTTTCCCCTTGGTTATTTCTTTTGTCTCTTAAATTCCACGAATGAGTGAGATCATGTGGTATTTGTCTTTCTCTGATGGACTTATTTTGCTTGGCGTGATACTCTCCGGCTCTATCCACCTCATTCCAAATGGCAAGATTTCATTCTTTTTTGTGGCTGAGTAATATTTCATTGTAGATACTGAGCACCTCTTCTGTATCCATTCATCAGTGGATGGACACTTAGGTTGTTTGAGTCTTTTGCTCTTCATTGCCTCAGAAGTGGAATCAGATCCTGAGGCAAAAGTTCAGGCTTCATTGCAGGCTGCTTGTACCTCCAGCCACATCCTCCCTCAGCTCTGAGACCTGAATCTCACTAGCCTCATAGCCTCTTGGGCAACTTTACCTCTGAACTAGAATTGCCCTATTCTGACCCATTGGTGTAGCAAGGATGTGAACCTCCACATGTGGCTGGAATAATCTTTGTCAGCTCAGGCTGCTCTCACAAACCATCACAAACCACCCAAGACTGGGTGGCTTACAAAAAACAGACATTTATTTCTCATAGTTCTGAAGGCAGGCAATAGAAGATCAGGGTGCCAGTATAGTCCAGTTGTCCTGAGGGCCCTCTCCCAGGTAGCTGATGGCTGACGTCTTGTTGTATTCTCACATGGCAGAGAGCAGGGCAAAGCAAAATCTTCTGAAACTTATTAAGGCACTAATTCCATTCATGAAGGCTGTACCCTCTTGAACTCCCCTAATGCTCATTGCCTTCTCAAAGCCCCACCTCCTAACACCATGACACTAAGTATAGGGTTTCAACATATGAATTTTGGAGTGTCACAAACATTCAGTCCATGACTAAAGGGATGGAATGGCTGAAGGGAGAAATGAGGAAGTAAGGGAGTAAAGAAGTAGAGGTAATACCAGTAAGAATATGGAGCAGGAAAGTGACCTTTCCTTTCTTCCCCAACTCTGTTAGCAGCTCAGCTCCTTGACCTCTAGCTCATAGATGAGGCCTGTGTTTACCTCATCCATTTATCAAAACCCTTTCTTAAAATTTTTTTAAAGATTTTATTCATTTATCTGAGAGAGAGAGAGAGAGAGAGAGAGAGAGAGAGAGAGCAGGAGAAGAGAGAAAGAAGCAGACTCCCTGCTGAGCAGGGAGCCTGATGTGGGACTTGATCCCAGTACCCTGAGGTTGTGGCCTGAGCCAAAGACAGACACTTAACAACTGAGCCACCCAGGTGCCCTATTAAAGCCCCTTTAAATTACTTATTCCTTGTCTCTTCTTCTTTTTTTTCCTTGTCTCTCTTTCTTATCAGAATATAACCCAATTGAGCTGTTGGTTATGAAACAGTGAGATTCTACCAGTGAACACACTTGTCAACTAAATGCTGCCGGATCAATACAAAGTAGCATTGCTATTGTTATTATTATAGCAACAAAGGAAAGCCCAGAGAATGGCTATAAACTCTTGAAGGTTAACCAAATTCATTGAGGCAATCAGTTTGCTGCATATATATATATATTTTATGAACACGGAATCCTTATATTGTACACCTTAAATGTGTATAAGGTTACATGTCAATTACATCTGATTAAAACTAGAAAAAAATAAACATTTTCTCCTATGAAGACAAAAGCCAAAAGCCAAAAAAACAAAAACAAAAACAAAAACAAAACTCTGAATCAGTGTGCCATTTGCAAGAGTTAGAGAAAACCAAGGTAAAGAAGTTCAAGCAAACCACGGAAAGGCCTTTCACATGATTACTTGATTTCCAACTTTTACCAAGCAGGGCTTGAAGCATCCTGTCTCAGACACTTTATAAGTGGACACTGGTATCTGGAGAAAATGTAGGCTTTGTAAATGTGACAGCAACTTTCAAACCTGGACTAAACCACCCCACCTGTTCATGAGTCATCAGAGTTTTCTGCCCTGACATTGCATCTCAGATAATTTCTACTTCTATTGTCATTCATGTAAACAGATTGCAACTCTATCTATCAATGAGAGTTGCCAAAGCTAGGAAGAAATAGCCTAGGGAAAAAAATCCATCTATCTATCAATCCAGATGGTATGAGAGGGATCCTAATCAAAATACAGCATCCAGAAACATCTGGTCTCATAAGCTTTGTTTATCATTGCCTAGACCTCAGTGACAGCTTTGTGATTTGTAGGTGGCCTGGTATTTCTTACTGTGTTCCAGATGTTTCTTTTTGAAATCAATGACAGCCACAGGAAATTTGTTTAGCATTATAATTTTTAATCACGAAGGGGTACCCAATACTCTAGGCTTTCATTTCCTCTCAAAATCTTTTCAGATATCATCTTTGTATTCATTTTTAAAGTTTATTGAAAGAATGTCTCATTTTCACATCCCACAGTTTTTTATTACAGGGAAAAAATGTGTAGTTTTTGTTTTCATTTTCTTGAGATGGATCATAGTTCCTGTCATATCCCAGGTCCTCAATATATGCGTGAATTAAAGGAATAAATGAATGAGTGATCATATTAATTAAAAGTTTTTTTCTCTTATGAGCATGATAACATTGCAAAAGAATACACCCACCCACCCACACACATATATAGTAACAGGTTTTGTGAAAAGAGGGGAAAAAGTAAATTATTTCAAGAGAAATATTTTATATTTATCATAAGTCAATTTCAGATCAAATGGCCATGTGGATTCTTGATAAACTAGCAATCAATATAAGTAATTACAGGATTGTCTGTGCTAGCATTCTATAAAATAATCACCTCCACTGTGGAATTTATACATGTTTCCATGGTTTGCTAGTTAAATGTGCGGGTACAGTGCCTGAGGCCCACTGAGACCTTCCGTAGATTCAGGAATACGCTTGCTTTATGGTACAGCACTGTTTATTCATAACTGTCAAACCACCAGCAAGTTATCAGCCCACATTCTAGACAGGCACCAAGCTGCACTTTTGTTAATATGAGCTCTTGAGGGAAACAGAAAAGAAACTGTTTTTATGCAATTTTAAACTCGTAAGAGAAAACACAGGAATCTTTTCAAAAACAATAAAATCCTTTCTCCTCAAGAGGTTTTTCGTTCTTGGTGTTGTTTAAGCAAGGACTGTTTTGGAAATGCTGACATGGTCTTAGCAAAGGCATCCAGAGGGAAACATATAATATGTTTATTTGTCTTAGAAACCACGGGAACATTGCAAAAGGCCAGAATTGGCCCTGTAAAATGTGTTGCTAACATGTACAGTGTGATTGCTTAGTTTGGATAAAGTCAAGTCGTTTCTGCACTGATAAAGGAGAATCTATATTCTGGCATCTCCCGAATTTATGTCTACAGCCCAACCCTCTCCCCTGAGCTCCGGACTCCTAAATCCAAAGCCTCCTTGATGTCTCCATGTGGAAACTGAATAGGAATCTCAGAATGAACAGATCCAAAAACAACTTTTGATTTCCTCCCCCTCCACCTCAACATCCTCACAGTCTTTCCCATCTTAGGCAATGGTGACTTCACCCTCTCAGGGGCTCAGGCCAAAATTCTTGGAGTCATTTCTCTCTCTCTCTCTCTCTCTCTCTCTCTCTCTCTCTCTCTCTCTCTCTCTCTCCATCCATATATATATTCACACATGCTTTGAGAGCAGGGGGACATAACTTGCTTCAAATCCTAGTACGGTGCTTGGGACATTATAGATTCTGAATTAATTCCAGAAAGTGACAAAATGTGCTTTTTGTTTCTTATTTGGTGTATGGNTCCGCATTTGGTTTCTCAGCCCTCCTTGTCCTCTGTATCTGTAAAACACTTCCACAGTGGGACACTTCTCAGCGACTTCTTCACTACTATCCAGGTCATCTGCTGCTACTAACCAGCATCACATCCCGCTTGATTACTGCGACAGCATCCTAAATATCCTTCCTGCATCCCTCTTGTCCCTCTATGGCTTTTGCAGTCGGAGATAGCCCCTCAGAGACAGTTGAATCAAGTCATCTCTCTGCTGAGAACCATTCAATGGCTTCCTTCGATAGCGCAGAGGAAAGGTAATCTTTAAAATTGCCCAAAAGTTGGGGTGCCTGTGTGGCTCAGATGGTTAAGCGTCTGCCTTCGGCTCAGTTCATGATCCCAGGGTCCTGAGATCTAGTCCCATGCTGGGCTCCCTGCTCAGTAGGGAGTCTGCTTCTCTCTCCCTCTGCCCCTTCCCCTGCTGTGCTGTCAAATAAATAAATAAAATCTTAAAAAAGTAATAATAAAATAAAAAATAAAATTGCCTAAAAGCCCTACAGGGTGTGGTCTCCTGTTCCCTCTCTGACTTTGCTTCTCCTTTATCCCTTTTCTCTGTTCACATTTGACTTCCCTGCTCTTATTAGAACTGCCACACATCCTTCCAACTTAAGGCTTTTTTTCCCCCCTGCTTGCTTCTATCTATCTTTCACATCCCTGCTCACCTGTCCCTTTATCTAGAGGGTCTTTCTCCGACCATCTTACATGAAACAGCGAGTCCCGCCCCCTCATGCCTCATCCTCTGTTTCTTCGCTCACACCCTGCGCCACATGACGGGTGCTGCTGGGTGGTGAGACAGCCTTCTTTGTTCCACCACCGCCACTAGGACAGCGTCAGGCACACAGCGGGGCTTCAAGAAACATGTGTTAAAGAAACGAAGTCGGGCGCCTGGGTGGCTCAGTGGGTTAAAGCCTCTGCTTTCGGTTCAGGTCATGATCTCAGGGTCCTGGGATCGAGGCCCGCATCGGGCTCTCTGCTCAGCGGGGAGCCTGCTTCCCCCTCTCTCTCTGCCTGCCTCTCTGCCTCCTTGTGATCTCTCTCCCTCTGTGAAATAAATTTAAAAAAAAAACTATTTAAATTCATGTGAAGGGAGTTTTAAACTCCACAATGTTTATGTGTATATTTGATTTTATTGAGTGTAGTGTTATCCCTTTCCGGATTTTTCTTCATTTTCCACTGTTCTGCTCTGTGGTGTGAAATTGCCAGTCTGTGGCAGACCTGTGACTTGAGGTAACTGTGGCAGACGGTGTGCTGGGATAGAGAATCTGTAGCTCAGATCTGTGAAAAAATTCTGCAGCCCTAAATGTGGGAATTATAAATGAGCAGCAAAGTGAAGTTGAAATGGCTGTAATACCCACTCAGCCACCTATCGTAAATACCTCTGCTGCTGGAGAAGAGAGTCCGATGGGCAATGGAGTCTGGTCAAGAGCTGTGTCTGTGTTGGAGGCAGTCTTCCAGAAGGCCTCGCTGGAACTCTGGATGAAGGGGAAACTGATGTATATACATTTCCAGTTTACTTGAAGGATTGGGTATTTCTTTGTTTGTATGGACGATAAAGCAACGGGATCTTGCATCCGTGGCTGTGATAAAACTGCCGACTGAAGGAGTTCCTGGAATAGTATTATGGGGTAGGAGAAGGGAAAAATGAAAAGAGATATAATGATGATGTTTCAGTAAAATGACTGAACCAGAAGGAAAGCAGAGACCCAGTGTACGCCTGATTTATGTAATGAGAATGACATGGTAATTTTCATTGCCAGATCAAGGTCATTGAAGAAGAATGCATTAAAAAGAACATAAATACTTTGCTCTTGAAAACCTGGGTGGCTTGCATGTAGTAAGATGGCTTAAAACTAGTATGAATGCATGAAGGGTGCTTACCCAACCACAGAGGGTCAGAGGCAAATTACACTTTCCAACCTCTTATGTAATCCGTACACAATCAAACACAATTGATAACAAAAATAAGATTAAAAATAAGTATTTTTATAAAGATAAAAAGAAAGTGTTAATGGTTGAATTGTGCCCCTTCCCATCCCCCCCATATGTTCAAAGTCTAATCTCTAGTACCTGTGAGTGTGAGTGACCTTATTTGGAAATAGGATCTTTGGAGATGTAATCAAGTTAAGATGAGGTCATACTGAACTGGGGTGGGGACTAATCCGATAACTGGTATCCTTACAAGAAGAGAAGAGACACAGACACACAGGAGAAGAAAGCCTTGTGGAGATGGTGGCAGAGATTTGCCTGTTGGTGCCACAAACGTAGGAACATCTATCTGGAGCTACTCCAAAGCTATGAGAAGCAAGGAAGGGTTCTCCCCTAGAGGCTTCGGAGGGAGCGTGGTCCTGCCAACACCTTGAATTTGAACTTCTAGACTCCAGAATTATGAGAAGATAAATTTCTGACATTTCAAGCGACTCCACTTGAGGTATTACAGCGGCCCTAGAAAACTAACACAGTAGGGGTTTGTCCCCTGAGCCAGCTGGGGTGGGGGTGGGAGGACAAGAGTCAGCCACGGTCCCACAGGAGATGAGAGAACTCTGTTGTTTTGTTCCTCAAAGTACAGATCAAGAAGCAGCAGGCTTCCTGGGAGTTTGTTTGAAATGCGTAATTTCAGACCCCATCTTAGACCTGAGAACCAATTGCTCTTGAGATGATTGTAGCCCAAACTCTGCGACCTGGCAGCCAACATCTGTGAACCCTTTTCATGTGCTCTGGTCTAAGAGTTACACACCATGTTAATCGCCTTTGTTCACACACCAACCTGTAGGGTAGGGACTAGTATTACTCCCCTTGCACAGGTAAGGAAATGAGCCACCAAAAGGTTAAGTAACATTGCTAAATTATGATAATAGCAACTGTTGAAGTCAAGGAAAGGAGCCCTATCTATCTTTATTTCAAAGGAAACATGTAAGAAGGAAGTCACACTGCTACTTGAGAGAGGGATGCTGAAGGGTCAGGCCTTGCTCCCCAGTGAGTCCTGACAAAATTAGAAGCAGCTACACTGCTGGCAAAGGTGTGTGGGAAGATCCGTTTTGCAGATCAAAGTCCAAATGGTCTCTCTGTTCCTTATCTTGACCCATCCCTCACCCGGCTGTAAGTTAGGCAGCAGGGTAAACTACTAGCTTTTCTCCTACGACAGGAAGGCTACCATAAGCAGGAGGGAGGACTATGGAAGAGAGGGTAGCGTTCAAGGTCCAGCTGGGAAGAAAATATCTAGTGAACCCGTGGACCTTGAACACCAAAGGAAACTACCTTTACACCATAGTAATGAGAGTGGGATCCCTTGGGAGGTGTAAGAGAGAAGAAAAATGAAGCCATTTCCTCCCTCCTATTGACCATTCTGGGAGATAGATGTTTTGTGGGCCAGCAAGACTGTGGAAAAAAGGAAGAGAGTGGCTTCCTCTGATATCCTCTCTAACCCTGTGGATATCAAAGGTAATTGTAGACTGCTGCGTCTGTTTCAGAAGAAGGTAAAGTTGAGGAAGCCCTCCTTTTATGTCAGCCTATCAGAGAAGATGTGCCTAGACACACTCTGGGTCTTTGTACTTAATCTCTTGGCTTTAGCCCCTTCTTCCAAATGCTCCTGTTGAACTCTTACACATCCATCCAAACCCACCTCAAAAATTATTTCTTCAATGAGGTCTTTCATGGTCCTCTGTGCTCATTCCACTACTCTTGACAGAGCTGATCACCCCTCCTAAGATCCATTCCCATAACTCGTATATAGAAGCATACTATGAAGAGACTGTGGGCTCAGTTCCAGACCACTGCCACCAAGCCAATATCCTGATAAAGTGAGTCAAATGAATTTTTTAGTTCCCTAGTGCATATAAAAGTTATATATGCACTATACTGTAGTCTAGTAAGTGTTCAATAGCATTGTGTCTAAAAAATGTGCATATCTTCATTAAAATTTTCAATGTTAAAAAATGATAACCATCATCTGAGCTTCCTATGAGTCATAATCACTGATAACAGATCCCCCTAACAAATATAATAATGAAAAAAGCTTGAAATAGTGCAAGAATTACCAAAATGTGACAGAGACACAAAGTGAGCGAATGTTGTTGGAAAAATGGTGGTTGATACACTGGCTCAGTGTAGGGTTGTCTCAAACCTTCCATTTTTAGAAAACAGGACTTCTGCAAAGTGCAAGGAAGTAAAGCACAGTAAAATGAGGTATGCCTATAATTCTAATGATAAAATTTATCCCTATACATTTCTATTATATGTAATGATCGTGTCTTTGTTAAAATATGACCACCTTAATGTCAAGAATGTCATCTTATTCATTCTTATATCCTTAGTTAGACACAGGCCTAGTAAATATTTTTGCATGAATACAAATACACTCCACATCAGGAAAATCATATTTAAACTCATTGGGAAGGGCACCTGGGTGGCTCAGTTGGTTAAGCATGTGCCTTCGGCTCAGGTCATGATCCCAGGGTCCTGGGATTGAGTCCCTAGTGGGGCTCGCTGCTCAGTGGGAGCCTCTGCACCTCTCCCCCAACTCATGCTCACTCTTTCTCTCTCTCTCTGTCAAGTAAATAAAATCTGTAAGAAAAATTAAAACTCATTGGGAGTATTTAGAACATCATATCCAATATGATGTCATTAGCGATGTATGGCTATTAACTTTAAATTCATTAAAATTAAAATGTAAAATTTAGTTCTTCAGTCCCATCACATTTCTGGTGCTCCTACCTGGATATGCTGATGGGTACGGTATTAGACAGTAATACGACCGATACAGGACGTTTTTAAAGTTGAACAGTGCTGTAGTTTCATTTTTTTTTACAGACAAATTTATTCTTTTTGAAGTGTAACAAATCACAGTGGTGGGAGGACCATTATTTTATAGCCTGCACCATATGGCAAAGAAGATGAAAGATGCTATGGATGTTCAGTGATTCTTCATTGTTAGCCACAAATACATTCTTTTCTAAAGGAGCAGCAGGCAATGCATCCAAAAGATGGAAAGTTTGCCTTTCTTATTTACAAACTGTGTGTCCATGGGAGAGCTACTTGACTTCTCTGAGGCTTCATCTGATCATCTGTTAAAAAGATATTAAATAACCATACATAGTCCACAGGGCCATTGTAAGTATTAAAGGGGACACTGTATGTACAGTTAAGACAGAGTATTGAATAAATGACAGTAATTATGTTTATGGCACCTGGATCTCAGGACACTGACCTATTACCACAATGCCGAGGAACCGCTGAGAACCATGAGAAGACTCCCTTCTCAGTTTTTTAGACTACCACCTTTGGCTTTGACACGCTTTGAGTTGTATAGTTGCATTGTTGTGAACTATGGTGAAAGCAAAGACTGACGCTAACTCAGTCAGCACACATCAGATTTATAACTCTGACCCTGCATGTACTATGTCTGAATTTCATCACCTGTAAAATAGAAACAGTACATTCTCATGGGATTTTTGTGATAAGCAGATGTGGACCAAAAAGAACCTGGCACAGAAGCTTTGTATGCACTGAATAAATTTCAGAAATAAATATCTGTTGCTGTTGTTATCTTTCTACCACGTCTTGTCTCATATTTATTCCTCGGTCTAGCTTTCCTGATGGTTGTCTTCCCTTTAGGCTTCATCAGTGGGAGGATCTGACGTAGAAGGAGAGAAGGGGACATACCTTGCTTCAGTACCCAACCTCTGGCAGATGTGGCAACCTTCCTGGAACATAATTCTCCAGGCACAGAAATCCTCCAAAGTTGTCCTCTCACTTGGCTCCAGAAACTCAATTCTTTCCCTGCCCACGTAGCCATTTGGGTGGCAATGACTTTCCACCAGTGCCGTAACTTGGTGCCTCATCATCCCTTGCTCGGTGCAGTAGACTCTGCACACACTCTATAATACTCCCTTCATTAAATATCTTTATTTGAATTCTCAGAGATAAATTCTGTTTTCTGTCAGATCCTGACTTACACAAAGATTAAAAGAGAAAGTTTGGTTGCCCTGTATTTACCAGGTATTTGACCACAGGAAAGTTACTTAATTTCCCCTAACTTCAGTCTACTTTTCTACAAAATGGGGATAACAATAGCCTTTACGCATTTACTCTATAGGGCTATGAAGTGGCTATGTAATAATTAGAGAGAATCTCATGACTTCTCCTGGAAAGTTTGTGTTGATATGCTTTGTGTTCTTAGTGGTAAATAATGAGGGGGATTCATATTACAACCCTAAGGGAGGCCAGCTTGAGAATGTAATAAAGGAAGGCAAAGTCGAAAGAACTGCAGAGAAACTTTGCTGAAATTTGGATCAAATTGTACCTAAAAGCTCATCTAATAGTAGGACTGTTTGAGTTTTCCTTTATGGTTGAAACCAGTTTGGATTTGGGGGTACCTGGGTGGCTCAGTCAGTTGAGAGTCTGACTTTTGATTTTTTAGCTCAGGTCATGATCTCAGGCTCATGGGATTGAGCCCCACATCAGGCTCCATGCTCAGCGGGGAGTCTGCTTGTTCCTCTCCCTCTCTGTCTAACCCTCACCCTCCACGTGTGCACTTGTGTGTGCATGCACTCTCTCTCAAGCAAACAAATAAAATCTTTTTTAAAAAAACATGTTGGAATTGGCCGTCAATATTTGCAACCATAAAACAGTCAACACTGTAGACAGAACAAACTATCCTCACATGTTTGTACCTTAGACGTTGGTAGCATAAATGTAGTTTTTGGTAAATCTCTACTTTTTGTAAATCAGCCCATTACCCAGTCTTGTTGAATGGTCTGCTTTGATAGGTCTTTATAAATCCTGCAGAAAAAAAATTCTAAATTTGAAGGTTTAACTAAGTGCAATAAATATTACTATTACATCTAGTAATTATAGAAATATTCAGGTGCGCAGCCTGATTATACACAAGATATTTTAAAACTGATTTAGTATTTTAGTAACTTAAAATACCAGCTTTCTAGATCAATCAGAAAAAGAAATCAGCTTTGGGCTTTTTCAGCTTAGCACTAATTATAGTGTAACTTATAATACACAAATGTCAAAAAACAGGAGTAAAAGAAATACCTGAGAACTTGAAAAGATGTGCTGTATTTGCCTAGAACACAATGTCTGCTCTCTTCAGAAAATGGGGTTGAGGGAAGATTTATAATTACACTTTTATACAATGGTAATTTTGAATGTATTTGTAAATTTATTTTTTTCAAAATGATGACATTGGCAAAACTTTTACATAGCCTGTATTGAATTTACATATTCAAATGAGGCTTTACCAATAATAATGGGGATTAACACAGAGCTAAATAGAATCTGAAGTTTGACTTTATGTCAAAGGATCTAACACCTTATGAGCTACAGAAGATGGACACTTTTTTATTTGAATCTTTCTAAGAATTAAATAAGAAAAGCTTTACTAAATTGTTGACATATATATAATATTTACTCCAAATTTTACGTTTAGGGAAATAAGAGTATCTGCAATAGCTCAGTTAACATCAACAGAAAGTTTCAAAAAAGAATTCTGAAAATGGCAGGCAAAATATTTTTTTATTGTAGGCAATTATTTAGACTGCATATTCGGCTTTATGTATTATAAATCATGTGGATAAAAGATCCACATTGCAGTTAAGTCTCCAGTATCTAGCTTTCTTTTTTCTTTTTTTTGAGCAATGATATTAATGGGATTTTGCCAGGTTATAAAAACGAGGGCTTTCTTGGGAATTATTTATAATTTCCAAGCTGGATGGCAGAGCGCACATAGACACATCGGAAGGTGGATGGCTGGATCTCCCAGTACTGGACTGGGTTGCTGAAAAGGCTCACACCTGAGTAGGAGGCCTTTTTGGTGTTGTATCCAGGTGGGCAGAAGTCGTTAGACCCCACTGCAGAGATATTGTTGTTATGAAGGTAGACAACCTACAAAATGAAATAATGGAGAATGGTTATTTTCCTCTAAATAGACTGAGCCATTCATGTAAATACTTTATTCTTCTCCCTTTATTCTTGACCCTTCCTTTCTCTTACACTCGCCATCCAACCATCAACCAATGCTGCTAGCTCAATCTTCAAAATGTACACATAACCCAGTCCTCTCCCCATATTGACTCCTACAACATTGTCCAAAACTGCCATTATCTCCTTCTGAATGACTGAAGTCATCATTTCTGCTTCCTCTTTTGCCCTAAAATTCTTTCCTTCCTTCCTTCTTTCCTTCCTTCCTTCCTTCCTTCCTTCCTTCCTTCCTTCCTTCCTTCCTTCCCTCCTTCCTTCCCTCCTCCTTCCTTCCTTCCTTTTCTCCCTTCCTTCCTTCCTTCCTTCCTTCCTTCCTTCCTTCCTCCCTCCCTTCCTTCCTCCTTCCTTCCTTCCTCCTTCTTTCCTTCCTTCCTTCCTTCTTCATTCCTTCCTTCCTTCCTTCCTTCCTTCCTTCCTTCCTTCCTTAGTTCATAGAACAATTATTTCAAAAAGTAAGGCAAGTTATATATTCTTTGCCTCAACACTCCGGTGCTTTCCCATCTTACGCAGAATAAAGTCCAAAGTCCTCACATTGGCTCACAACCCTAACAGGATATGACATCCTTCTGCTCTGACCTCATCTCCCCTCACTATTCAATCTGCCCTACTTTCTTTTCCTCTGTTACAAAAATCACAGTCCTTCCTTTGATTGATGCACATTGTTTCTTCTATGTGAACTGATCTTCTCCAAGATGGCAATGGGGCTTACTCCCTCATGTAATTCATGTAACTTTTTCTTACCAAAGATGTCTTTCCTGACTATCCAATGCTGCCACTCTCTGCCCCAATTCACTTCTTTAAATCTTCATAGTAATTATCACTGTATAGCTTATTATATATTTGCTTGTTTTGTATTTTCCTCCTCTAGAGTAAAAGCTCCATGAGGAAAGAAATGTCTTCTGTTCTGTTTATCTTCAGTGTCTACTGGAACGGAGTAGGTATTCAATAATATATGCTGAATGAACACATGAATGAATTCATGCTATTTCATAAATTGTGTCTACATGGAATATGTTTTCAGGCCAAAGATTAAGTGATGTTCTTTTTAACAAAATTATACAAAATGAGGAAGTAATGTATAGTGAAGAAAAAGTGTACAGGCAGTATTAGAATCAAAATAATCACAAACCCTAAGAAACACTGAATATCCCAGCATTGGGAATGAATAGACCTAGAAAGTTTTAATGCAAATGTACTGTGTGTTACAAATTCTACCCTATGAATATAATTCTACTGTTCAGTAGAATTTTTTCTGAAATGTATTTTATGATTATGTTTAAGATAATGGTAACATGTTCATAGATTTTTCTCAGGGAAATTAAATATCAGACTTATGAAAAGGACTTTAGAAATGGGTTTTTACTTCCATTATGTACATGTGAATTCTGAGGAGCAAGAAGTGACTTATACAACTGAAGCTAAAATATAGTAAGAAAGTGAGGGGTGCCTGGGTAGCTCAGTTGGTTAAGTGGCTGCCTTTGGCTCAGGTCATGACTCCAGGGTCCTGGGATTGAGCCCTGCATGGGGCTCCCTGCTCAGCACAGAGCTTGCTTCTTTCTCTCCCTCTGCCTGCTGCTCTGCTTACTTGTGCTATCTGTCAAATAAATAAATAAAATCTTAAAAAAAAAAGAAAGTGAAAATTTCTAGAGTACATTATAAAACCTATGAGGTACTCCCTCATAATAATTAACTTAAAATATTGTTGCATCTACCAGAACACTCGCTTATATGCAGGTGAAAAGAGCCTTGTTTAAGAAAGGGTTTGGAAAGAGAACAATAGATATTACATAAAAGTGGAAATGAGGAGTATTAAAGCCAAACAATACCTGTGAGTATTTTTTTTAATAATTCTCAAACTGAAAATTTCTTTTCACTTGCCATTCTCAAATTCCTAGCAATGATTAGCAAGAAAGGGGAGATATGTTTGGTTAGAGTTTATGACTAATACTGAAGGTGAGAGAAAAAAAAATCAAGACGTAAAGCAAGTATTAGTCTGTGTACAAAAGAAAACCATATTCCCAATTCATTTTAGGAAGTCAGTATTTTCTAATATTAAAGCCAGACAAAATTCATCACACACATACACATACAGCCTACGATCAAATATTTCATATAAACTTAGACATAGAACTTTAACAAAATATCAGGAAACTGTATCTCAGGGTCCTGGGATCGAGCCCCACAACAGGCTCCCTGCTCAGCAGGGAGCCTGCTTCCTCCTCTCTCTCTCTGCCTGCCTCTCTGCCTACTTGTAATCTCTCTGTGTCAAATAAATAAATAAAATCTTAAAAAAAAAAGGAAACTGTATCTCATAACATAAAAAAAAGAAACTATACACCATGACCAAGATGGAGCATGATTTATTTCAGGGATGTAAAACTCATTTAACTGGAAATTAATTAATATAATGTAATATATTAAAGGAATAAAAGGCAAAACCACATGATAATCTCAACAGACACACAAAATCATTTGAATACACATTCATGATAAAAATTTGCAATAAACTTAAGAATAGAAGAGAAATTTCTCAACTTGATTAAGAGCATCTACAAATATCTGTAGTTAATATCATGCTGAAAGGTAAAAGTTTGAATGTCCACCTCTCTCTTAAAATAGTAAACAAGGCAAAGATGTCTAATTTCATCACTTCTATTCAACATCGCACTGGAGATTCTAGCCAGTGCAATGAAGCTAGAAAAATAAATGAAAATAATTCACACATGAAAAGAATAATTAAAACTGACTTTATTCACAAATGACATGATCCCAAATATGGAATATCTAAAGAAGTGCACAAAAACTTCTGCAAATAAAAACGATTTCAGCACAGTACTGGCATAAAAGATTGATATCCAAAACTCAATTGTATTTGCATGTACTAGCAAAAAACCATTCAAAAATGAAATTAAGGTTAACAATTCATTCGCAGCGCACCAAAAAGAGTAATGAAAATAAGAATACACTTAATAAAAGAATGTAAGATGTGTATACTAAAAATAAACATTGCTGTAAGAAATTAAATAATATAAAATGGAGAGATATTCCATGCTTATGAATTGGAATACTTAATATTATTAAGATGACAATTCTCCCCTAATTGATCTAGAGATTCACCACAATCCTTATTAAAGTCCAAGCAGACTATTTTTGCAAAGATGAACAAGCTGATTCTAAAATGTATATGAGGGCGCCTGGGTGGCTCAATGGGTTAAAGCCGCTGCCTTCGGCTCAGGTCATGATCCCAGGGTCCTGGGATCGAGGCCCACATCGGGCTCTCTGCTCAGCAGGGAGCCTGTTTCCTCCTCTCTCCTCTCTCTCTGCCTGCCTCTCTGCCTACTTGTAATCTCTCTCTCTCTCTGTGTCAGATGAATAAATAAAATCTTAAAAAAAATAAAAAATAAAATAAAATGTATATGAAAATGCAATGAAATAAGTATAGCCAAAACAATTCTGAAAAATAAGAACAAAGTTGGGATGCCTGGGTGGCTCAGTCAGTTAAGCATCTGCTTTTGGCTCAGGTGATGATCTTGGGGTCTTGGGATCCAGCCCTGTGTCAGGCTCCCTGCTTTCAGGGGAGTCTGCTTCTCCCTTTCCCTCTCCCTTTGCCCCACCCCCCCATGATCACTCACTCACTTACTCTGTCTGTCAAATAAATAAATTTAAAAAAATTAAAAAAGAATAAGAACAAAATTAAAAGACCTTCACTCCTAATTTCAAAATATAATCAAAAGCTACAGTAACCAAAATGTATAGTGCTAGCAAACAAAATGTGGTATGTCCACGCAATGCAATGGTATTCACCGATAAAAATGAATGAACTTCTGATACATGCTATGCCTTGTGCTATGATACCTAAAATTATTACAATAAGTGATTCCATTTATATGAAATGTCCAGGAAAGACAAATCCATGGAGGTGGAAAGTAGGTGAATGATTTCCGGTGGCAGAAGATGAGATTGAAGATTGACTAGAAAAAGTAAGAGGAATATTTGGGGCATAATAGAAGTGTTAGAACTGGATTGTGATGGGGGTGCCGGTGGCTCAGTCGGTTAAGCATCTGCCTTCAGCTCGGGTAAGGATCTCAGGGCTGGGATCAAGTACCACATTAGGCTCCCTGCTCAATGGGGAGACTGTTCCTCCCTCTGCCCACCCCTGCTAATGCTCTCTCTCTCTCTCTCTCTCTCAAATAAATAAAATTAAAAAAAAAAAAGAACTGAATTGTAGTGATGATTGAAGAACTATATAGTTTTGCTAAAAATAGCTGAATTACATACTTACAAAAAAGACATAGTAAAGTAGGTAAAATTCCTAGGACCCTATAAGAAGGGAGGTGAAATTGATGTATGGATAGCCAATTAGAGATGAAGAACCAATAGTGAGGCCCTTGTGTGAATGCTCATGAGATTTGCTGATATTCAACAAAGATTTCAAAATAGCATGTTTTATAATTTTTTCTCTGTGACCCACAATAAGAAACACAATACATGTATTTAGTACATGTAAATCTATACATTTAAACAAAGTTTTTATGAAATACTCACCATTACAGTGATAATTTATTTTCCACTCATTCTAACCTATCCAAGCCTAGCCTATCCCATAAATGTTCTAAATTAACTCATTAAACTTATTTTATGAACTCGGTAATACATCCAGACTGACATTTGAAAAACAGCAATCAAGAAGGTAAAACTGATTATTCTAGTATACAAAAATGAAAATAAAACAATTGCCCCTCCCAAAAAAATGCCCACCACCAACAGAAAGCTTGTGTAAATTATGATATATCGATTTCACTTGGAATTTTTGTCACAACTCAATAAAAAAAGAGAGATCAATAACATATTGGCATAACTGACAGCAGAGTAAGGGATAAACCTGTCTTGAACTCCAAGCAAAGAAGTGGAAACATTACCAAAATGGCAACTTTATAAAAAGGATTTATTTATAATAGAACATCAATGTCAAGGTATAATTTCTTTTTTAAAAGATTTATTTATTTATTTGCGAGAGAGAGAGTGAAAGCACAGCGGGGAGGGGCAAAGGGAGAGTGAGAGAGAATCTTAAGCAAACTCCACGCTGAACACAGATCCCATGCAGGGCTTGATCTCACAACCGTGAGATCATGACCTGAGCCAAAACCAAGAGTCTGACACTTGCCCACCTGTGCCACCCAGGCACTCCAACATATAATTTCTGAATCATCATGACTGAACTAAGCACCTATGTAAATTTCTGAAAGAAACAACTTAAGTATGACCTTTAAAGAAACTGAAAAATTAGAAAAAATAAGCAAATACATAAAATTTATGAATAACCACATTAATTTTTAAATATAAAATTTGAATAACATTTGTTCTAGTTCCTCAAAGTAACAATAGAAGTCTTATGCTGTCATATATGAAGATACTATTATTATTTAAGCTAATGAGCATGTCCTACATTTATAGATTTACAGACTAGAAAGCTCTGTTACCACAGCGGACCACTGACCATATCTTCTTATCCTTATGAGTGTACCATAACTGGGTAATCTATATAATGTTAACTCAGTCACACTGCTAGCTAAACATTCCCTTTTGACCTACATGACATCCGTTGAAGCTAAAAGTTACAATTGCTATTTTATTCCATATCTACGCTTCACAGATTACACCATCCTTTTCAATCAGTATGTTTCTGTTACAGTGATTTGTGACTTCAAGCTACCTTGTCTGCTCCATTAAAAATATATTCTGGAAGTCAGCAGTATAATAAGTTTAAGGTAATAGTTTTATTTAAAAAAATAATAATTTAAACCTATGTTTTTCAGGATGCCTGGGTGGCTCAGTTGGTTAAATGGCTGCCTTCGGCCCAGGTTATGATCTCAGGGGCCTGGGATTGAGTCCCACAGTGGGCTCCTTGCTCAGTGGGGAGCCTGCTTCTCCCTCTGCCTGCTGCTCCCCCTACTTGTGCCCTCTCTCTCTGACAAATAAATAATAAATAAAATCTTAAAAAAAATAAACCTATGTTTTTCATGCAACCAGAATGAATATGTGGAAACATTAAAAATATCTTTCTGCAAAAAAATAATAAAAAAATAAAAATAAAAATACCTTTTTGCAAAAATATTTGTAAACAGAGTTTCCCTTCCTGCCTCCTAACATCCCAATAGGGAGGATTTGCTCCCTAGATGCTCCTCACACTATTTAGTGGTATTGCATTACCTGGATGTACTTATGGTCCGCCAGCCCACCAGGTACTTTGATCAGCTTATTGTTGTCCAAGTGAAGCTCCCTCAGATGAGGAGTGTTGGCTAGAGTGCCATTGTCAACAGCAGAAATGCTGTTAAAACTCAGTCCCAACCTGCAAAAGAAAGCAGGAATGAATGCATGCACTGCACAGGCTGCCCTCCTCACAGGCATCATGTGATTTATCCTGTCAACGGAAAAGGACTTTCTTTGTTTTTGTACTTACTGCTGTTCCCTTTGCCTAGAACACTTTCTCCAACCTTTCTGAGCTTGGCTAAAGCCCATTTGTTCTCAAATCCCTAGCTTGGAGTCACTCTCTTTGAAACTCCTCTGACAGACATCTCCTAGTAAATGTTCCTGTTGTCACCCTCTTGAAAAAACTCAAGGGACTGGTGACTTGTGAGTCTCCTAGAGAAGAGTGACTGTTCTGTGGCATACCCAGCATGAACACAGAGCTTGTTATGATCAGTGAAGAGCTGTTGAATTGATTTCTCTGTATAATGAATATAATGAATTGACTCCAGAGAAAACTAAAAGGAATACTATTATCCTCTTGTTCACTTCGAAAATCAAATAATTGTATACTTATTACATAAATTTATTCATTGGAAATAAAAGGTAGAAGGATCTAATGAATCAATAAACACACCTGCCAGGAAGGTTAACAGAATTAGCATCTTGCTTTTGAGTTTATCAGTGACCACCTGTTACTATCAGAATTTGCCTGGTGCCGACATTCTCGGCTACTGGCCTTGATCTCTGACCTAGTCCCTTTCTTGGCCCCTTTGACATTTCTTATACAATGCCACTCAATTTTTGGGTTGCATTTTTTAAATTAAATGCATAAAAGGTCAAAATTCTGCTGCTGTGAGATATTTTCCTAGCAAATGGGATTCAAAAGGCAGATGTCGACTTGGAGATAAGGTTAATGTATTTGGCATTCTGGGGATGTATGACTCTCTGTCAAAACCTGGTTGCTGCCAATCCAAAAGGGCAGAGAGGGGATACCAGTGATGAGGCAATGAGGTAATGAAAGAGAGCCAGAATTCTAGCTCCAAGACAAAGAGGAGGAGCCTACTGGGATCCTTCAAATGTAGTGGAATAGGCTTGGGAACTTTCTGTAGGATGCTTTTTGGTTGCCTTCAGCTTGTTCTAATCTTTGAGCCCTTTTGGGATTTATATTTTGGTTTATGTGAACAAAGTTTTTCAATTTTAATCATGGCTTGGTGTTTGAAGTAATTGAGATCACAGTATATTGATTTTAGGGTATTAGTAAAATGGCTGGCTTTTCTTAGTTATGGATTATTAACCTGGCATCTTGGCTGAGAACATTTGGTTTTCCCCCCAACCCTATCTTTTGTTTCTGGTCTTTTCTATTATAGAAACATGTCTCCTATTCCTTACAACACTTCAAGTCCCATTTCTGATTTTGGGCTAATTCAGCTTCAGAATATGATAGTCCTAATAATTGATTCAAAGAAACTTCACTTTTCTGATGATTTATTTATATATTCAATCAGTAAATATTTTTGAGGACCTACTATGTTGCAATATTCTCCTAGCCTTATGAAGGCAGTGGACACGTGGCTCAAAAACCATGATTCTTTCCATCAAAAAATAAAATCCACTTAGTAAGGGAGATGATCATAGATGTATACATGTATAACAGAAGAGAGGTTTGCCTGAAAACCATCTCATATTTTTGGAGAGAAGCATATAGTATTTTCTTCCCACTTGTTTCTAATACCTAATTAGAATATTTGCCCTGCAACAATGTTCCAAGATCAGGGGCTGCTTTTTTCTTCTTTTCACAAGTTTTGATGTTCAGCACCAAAATACCTCTCATGTTCCAACATCAGTGAAGAATAAACAACCTGAGGATGTGACGGTTTTGCAGACAGATTTTTTCAGGACTTGATTCCAAAAGGAAATTTGTTTGATAAATTCAAGAGTTGGAAAAGTTTGCTTGCCCATTTGAGTCAGTCTGTTCCAATTTAATGAGTGGAATTTTTAAAAAATCTCCATACCACTTTCAGTACAAAATGAATTTTTCTTCTCAAATTTATAAAGGCATAAATATTATCAATGATTTACCACATTTGGAATTAGATTATTGTTCATCTCTACTATTACTACTGCAACTACTACTAGCTGTCCTAAAGACCATTCTACAAAATAGGCAATGCAACTTGTCTTCTTACATTGTTCTGCAGCTAGAGGGACCAAATCACAAAGGTCAGTGATGCCTAATACTCTTTTGAAATATATTTGCTGTATTACAGACTGCAATTCAAATACCTTTAGATAAATGATTTCTTGTCATTGGAGACACCAAGGTAAGACAGGGCAGCTAGAGTCACATGTACAGGCTCACCTTCAGCCCTTACCATCCACCGGCTCATGGGAAATCACAGAAATGAGAAAAGCTGTATTATACATCATCTGGTCTTAGCTAATTCTCAAGGATAAATTATATACTTTATATTTATTTATCTACCATAAAATTTATAAGATAAAAGAGGGGTGAGTCAATTTGGCCTAACACCGTCCGTGCTCCTTTGTAAGAACATTCTGTAATACCATTCAAGAGCCAAGTGCTTCTCAAAGATAAAGCAAATAGTGTGCAAGCATTCTCCTTTTCTTATTACTTAACCCGATTGTTAATGTAAAAGGGTTAAAGTTAGGCTAGAAAGCAGGAAAGGTTGATTATCTAACAGGGGAAAAAAAGGTTAATTTTTTGTTAAAAAAATATTCTTTTGTTAGATTACACTAAACGCTCAGAGACATTTTAAACTCTTCAAAGAACAGAAGCGAGAGAATCTCATCATAATTATTTCAATACTATAGGGTGAGATGCCCAATATGTCCATATCCTGGTAACTTTCACTTTAAGGCATTTTCAAATTCTGAACACTGTGTTATAATTTACTTAACCTTCTGTTTAATGAAACTAAGTTAGAACATTTGAATGAACATAACTGACTTAATCAGATACCAGGTACATAAGATATGTCTTAATCTAAAAACAATATGGTAGATAATCCTCACGGTTATGGAAAATGCGCTATTTCCTTGTTTTTTTAAAGAAACAATTGGGCCTGCTGAGGTCTGAGTTTGTTAGGACCAACAACAAAAACAGTCAGCAACCACCCATTGTGTTTCTAATTCTGCACTAACACATCTGGCCATTTTACTGATAAAAAGTCCTGAAAGGATAGTATTACTTAGCCAAATTATTCAGTCCTTTCAGGCTAGATGCATCAACTTTGGTGATTTTGTTGCCTTCCAGATGTAATTCAGTAAGGGAAGGAGGAAGACCTGGAATAGAGAAATACAGAATGTTAAATTAGCAGAGAAACAAAATTACAGGATGTAGACAGAGTTAACGAGCACTAGGCCATCGATTTGCTGAAAGACATAGAGTTTCAAAGGATTTGCTTTTCATCTTTTCCATCAGTTTTGCTTTCTATCTTTTTCTTCATCCCTTTCATATTAATAGATGCTTTGAGAAGTAGGACAAGCACTTTTTACTTATCTTGTAGATCGATTTTAACAGAAACATGAACCGTGTTTATCACGTAGTAGATTTTTGTCCTAGTAATTGTTAGGATACCATCATAGAACTGAAGTCAAACCCTGAATCTCATTAATATCCTACACCTTTGTTGTTACTAAGCTAATACTGTCACTGAGAAAAGACCACAACCATAAAATGAGATACGCATTTGAACTATAATAGAGACATTATGTATAAGTTAAATCTATATACAAATTTAACGAGGTATTTCAGTAATGGGTCTCATTAATAACTAACCCTTGGTAAACCACGTTGGCCTTAGTCTTAATCAGCTTTTCCACATTAAAAAACAAACAAACGAAACAAAACTCAAATGCCTCTACAACATGGATGTGTAGAAAGAGCTAAAGCTGATATGGACCTTTTAAATCAAGACTGTTTCTTTACATAAGAGGAATGCAGAGGCCTAAAATCAAGTGATCAGCCACATGTAGAACACCTGGGGAAATAATTTTAGATCCAAAGTATCCGTGAAACCTCTGGATAGTACTTCTCAGAAGGCTATGATTTCTAAAAATTTAGTAATATTAATATAAAAGTTTAAGTATTTTATTTTCATTTCCTCCTGCCATCTGAGGATATATGATTCTTTTATACAGCTTTTTAAAGAGCATATTGTTCCACTTACAAGAATAACCACAACTACAAAGAAAAGAGCAAATTGGTTACATGTCAAACTAACATCTGCTTAGCAGAGAGTGTTGGTTATTTGTCCATAAGGAACAAAGTTGGAAAACTGCAGATTATGTTTGGTATGAAAATGTTCATGGCACACCACTGTATTCTGTCAATACTGTCTCTTTCATGTAAAAGTTCAATCCATATCTGATTTGAACTTATTATTAGCTTCTCTGTGGCATTACGTTTTGTGCAGGAAATGTTAAGCTACTCAATGAAAGTCTGTCATGTAGCAAACATGGATACTGGCACTTTTTCTAACTTTGCTCATTTAACTTTTTCAGTTTACAAATGATTTCTTCTGAACCTCCCTTTCACAGATGAAGAAATGGAGACTCCAAGTTACAAATTTTGGAGGTTATCTAGCTGCCAAGTAGGGAATGTAATATGCTCTCAGATGGTCAAAGGGAGTTAAAATAGCATGCTCTTGACTGAAGGAAATGAAATGGAGACAGTGTAGGAAAAGCAAGAGGGACTTAACTCCTGTAAAGCCACTGGTCTGAGGCAAAGGTTAAAAGTTTCCATAAGCTTAGAGACAAATACCCGCTTCTGGGAAAGCTAACAAACGACATAATAGTGGTTAGGAGTAATGGGTGTCTGGGCAAAATTAGAAGTAACAATTTAAAGCCTGCTTGTACAAGTATTTCTATTTTCCAGGAGCCCTAAAAGAACGTCAACCATGGAGAAAGGCATCCTGTGATTGTCTGGTGTTCCCTGAGAAGTAATGACCACAAGTTAATGACCGTGGGATTGAAGAATGCTTCCCTACTTCCAGCCCCTCACCCTCTGGAGAACTGTCTTTCCATTCTTGGCACAATATCCCTTCCTCTTTCCTGTCGGCTCCCTTGTAGGTAAGTTATTTCTAGTAAACTCCACTGGCTTTCTTTCTCTTGAGTTCGGTGTTCATATCTATGACATGGAGGCTCAAAAACCTGGTCTTGGGGTCTGGTAACAAAATCACAATTGAGTCATTCTTATGACTAACTACCAGGAGACCGCAGTCACTCTTGGAATAAGGGATTTCAACCTCTCTAGTCTCCTTAGAATAAATAAATGTGGATTTTTAAATGAAATTAGCGAGTGAACATATATAACAAGGCAAACTGAATACACATCTTTTCTTCCCCATCACCAAGAAAAGATGTTTTTAAAAATGTATTGTCTCTAGAACAACAATGATCGTCATGTCCATAATCTTACCTAAGTTCTAAGTGTCTTCCCTTCTGCAGTATCAGTTTCCCAAAAGGAAAATGATAGCCGGGAGAAAGTTTGACGGTGGAAGAAAACTTTGCAGTAGGGTAGAGAGGCAAATTTATCAAGAATACCATTATTCTTTGCAGCTGCAGCATTTAGCTAAGAACCTATACTCTAGTTCCTTTTTTTTCTTTCTTTCATCCCCCTTTCCATTTTTAAGGTAAATATATTGAAAGCTTACGTTGGGCCAGTTACTATGTTTGCACATTATGCATCTTATTTGTGTCTATTAATCCTCACAAATATCCTAGAAGATTGGTGTCATTAACATCTCCATTTCATAGATAGAAAAACTGAGGTTTTGGAGATGTGCAGTAATTAGCCTAACGTCACAGAACAATTAAGTGGCGGACTCACACCTGTCACCCACTCACCCACATGGTCTATGTGGAGAATTCATAACTCTCCACTTCACTCCAATGCCTTGTGTTTCCATCATTGATGGTAGATAGTGTGTGGACGTTAAGATACCCAGAGGATAGTGCTATACAGGCATAGGGTCAAGCCTAGGAAAGGCAGACTTATCTATTTTATTGGCATAAACATGCACAGGAGGGAGGACTTAAGTTAGGAGCAGGGTACAATGGTCATGCCTGTGAACTCGCGTCAGCACAGCACAGCCCGGCTTGGTCACCTCCTAGTCCCAGGATCTTGGGCACAATGTACTTCATGTGTTCAAGCTTCATTTTCTTGTTTATTAAACAGGTATGATAATATTACTATAGAGGAATGGCTTGAGATTCATAGAGAAGAATCCATAAAAAGCATTCGGCACAATACCTGGTATTAGTAAGCGCTCAGCAAACCTCTGTTACTATAATTTTTATAGTAAGTGTTTAATACATAAAAGTAAGCTACAGATGGTGAGAAAAGAGCACCTACGGTAGGGAGGAGACCTAAGGAATACAGGTCACTAAGTAAGGAAATGTGTTCCCGAGGCATTTTTCGTAGGATGCATTAAGAAGGAGAGCAAAATCAAAGACTGTGTTTAATGCAAGTCATTTGGCAGCATGAAGTAGTGGAAAAGACCCAAACTTTAAATTCCAGCTTTTTTACTTCACCTCCTACAGCTCTATAGCTTTGGGCAAGATGTGTACGTGTAATATATAAAATTATAATTTAATATAATCTAAATTTTAAAATATTATAAAATGTATTAAAAATTTAAATATATATACATCTGCACTGGGGATAATATGAATATAGATAACATATATATTATATATATGTAGATATGTACACATCTGCACTGGGGGTTAAAAAAAACAAAAAACAAAAAAATCAGCATAAAAAAACACCACTTGTGGGGCACCTGGGTGGCTCAATGGGTTAAGCCTCTGTCTTCAGCTCAAATCATGATCTCAGGGTCCTGGGATCGAGCCCTGCATCGGGCTATCTGCTTGGCGGGGAGCCTGCTTCCTCCTCTCCCTCTGCCTACCACGCTGGTTACTTGTGATCTCTCTCTTTCTGTGTCAAATAAATAAATAAATAAAATCTTTAAAAAAAAGAAAGAAAGAAATTGAGGCATAAGTATTGAATAACTTGTCCAAGGCCTTAGAGCCAATTAGGGACAAACTGAACTCAAACACACAGACCAAAATCCCTACTTTCTACAACATACAACCACCACTATCATACAAGACCATAGCCTCTGTGAATGCTCTTATTCAGATAATAATGCCTGAGATATCCTTAGATGGAAAGGAATTCACTAAAAGACTGGAGACTCAAAGTAAAAATTGGCTCAATTTCAAGGTACTTCATGTATCTTTCTTTTAATGTCACTAAGGCATTCTATTTTTTAAATAATTGTACTTTTTCCTTTGTGTTACCACAATTCTTCTTTTTTATCCCAGTTCGCTAATATGAAATCATTGCATGTTAAGTTAGATCCTAGAAGAGACTTTATAGGGCGCCTGGGTGGCTCAGTGGGTTAAAGCCTCTGCTTTCGGCTCAGGTCATGATCTCAGGGTCCTGGGATCGAGGCCCGCATCGGGCTCTCTGCTCAGCAGGGAGCCTGCTTCCTCCTCTCCCTGTCTCTCTGCCTACTTGTGATCTCTCTCTCTGTCTAATAAATAAATAAAATCTTAAAAAAAAAAAAATTTAAAGAAGAGACTTTATAGGTAGTAGGGTCTAGCCATCTCTACCGTGGCCCTCGATGGCCTAGGGGTCATCCAGGCTCAGCAGAAACACTTCCAAGGGTAAACAATTCACCAGAATAACATTGGTTACTTCAGTCACCATTTAAATTTCCAAAACAATTTTTTTTTTAATGTTAAAGTTTTAAGATTTAGTTGTTCAAGCTGCTTTGGAGAGTTTTCTGTCACCTTGAGGGATGGCGGTTATATTGGTGTCAGCAATGCGGATATAGGAGAGCTTCTTCATTCCCTGGAAGGCTCCATTTTCAATTCCTGAGCTCTTCAGGGGGTTGGTGCCCAGTTCTACAAATGCAATAAGTGCAAAGCTTTAGCGGACAATATTAAGATACTGCAAATCAGAGTAGTGTCTGTTTCAACAAGGATTTTAAGAGAAATTTGGGTCGATAACAACTTGACTAAGAAACAAAAGAGAAATTAAAGGACACGCTCTTCAAAGGGATAGCAAACTGAGGTAAATTTTTCTCTTTTAAAAAAAAACAACAAACACAATAAGAAAACACAAAGATGGACGGGGAAGGACACAAACCATAAGAGACTCCCAATCTCACAAAACAAACTGAGGGTTACTGGGGGGTGGGAGGGTAGGGATAGGGTGGATGGGTCATGGACATTGGGGAGGGTTTGTGCTTCGGTGAGGGCTGTGAAAGATGTAAGCCTGATGACTCACAGACCTGTACCCCTGGGGCAAAGACTAAAAATAAAATTAAAAAAAAAAAAAGAAAACACAGAGATCTATGGAAAAAAGCTACAGTGGCAAGGACAATAAGAAGATTAAAGTGCGTACACAGGTCTGCACAGAAATCAACAAAAACACATGTTAATAAGTCACACTCATTATGGGGCTACTATTTTCCTGAGATGAATTAAAATATTAAATAATTTGAAATTAGCATCTTGTAAGCCAATTACAAAATCACCATTTTTTTTTTTACCACACAGGGAGTGTAACATTGGAACACATTGTTTAAAGCAAATGATTTATCGATGTTCAGAATAGGTACAATTCCCATGATGGAAAGGTATCCCCACATATCTCTAATTAATCACTACCTAATTCCATCCCTCATCTTGGGCATGAAGTAGGGTGATTTGGGCCCTAGAGTTTTCTCCACATTCTCCATCCTTGAGGAAGAGAAACAAAAATATTATAAGGCATGATTCAAAAATCTTATTTCTGCTGATCTTGCTGCTGTTACTCCTATAGGCTAAGGACATGAAAGCTTGAGCTAATTTACCTTCCTGCAGCTATAGCTTACTTGGAATCTTCTAAGGTGGACCTTCAATCCTGACCTTAGAGTTATAAGAATATCTGTACCTACGACAATCATCTGGTTCAGTCCATTGAACACAGCTTTCCGCACTTTGGAGATCTCATTCTCATGAGCACGCAGTTCCTGAAGAGTTTTGGGCATTTTTTCTGGCAATTCCTTCAGATGATTCTTGGACAGATAAAGTCGTTCTAATTTCAACAAAGGTGTGAATGCTCCAGGGCTGATTTTGCTAATTTTGTTGTTCACAAGAATCAATGTCTATAGATAATGAACAAAAACAACACCTTAATTTAATTTCTAAATACACATACACACTCTCTCTCTCTCTGTCTCTCTCTCTCTCTCTATATATATATATATATCTTACAAGAAATCAGGAAAAAATCAAATATTACATATATTGCAAGAAATCAGAAAAAATTAGGCAAATATGATTCTTTCACTTAAGAAGTGTAGGAGGATCTGAACATCAGGAACATCAGGAATAAAGGTGATGAGATATAGATTATAGATTATAATATAGATACATAGATAGACACTTAATTTTTAAACAGTAAATTCTTGTGAAGACTGAAACTAGGAGAGTGACCTGAGATACCAGAAAAGAATCCAGTGCCACAGCCTAAAATCCAACCTCATTGACTACTGCCATGGATTCCACTACAAAACGGCAGCACCAATTTATACTACCATCAGCAATGCTAGAGGGTAAAATTTTCGTGCTTTCTTGCAGCCTTATAAATTTAGATCTATTTTTTTCAAAAAGTTTGTCAAACTAGTATACCACATTGTAGCACATTATAATTTCTTTGCATTTTGTTGTCACTTGAAAGGCTAAATGAGTTTCCTTTTGTTCTGCTATTGTTTATTGTAATTTTTGGAGAGAAAGGATTACCTGATCACAATACTTCTCATTTTATTAAATTTTTATATATTTTAATAATTGGTTTACAGAAAATAAAGATGTAGTTAATATGAAATGCAGAGCCTTAATACATTTTCTTCTGTTTTTGTCCTTTTTAAATATAAAGGTTTTATGTAGCCAAATATGCTAATATTTTTGGTAATTCTTTAATTCTTGTTTCTGCATTCTTCTAATAGAGAAAATTACTTCTCATTCATTACTGGTATATGTATAGCTGTTGCTAAACTTACTTTTGGATACCTCATTCTCTTCCAATGATACATATTTCTATAGAACCATATTTCTAATTATTCTAAGTCTTCTCATCTATTAATCGTAAGGAATTCAGCATCATGTGATCAAGGTCCAAGAAACCTCATTTTCAGTAGTAGTGCACTTACATGCATATATGAAAAGGCACAGGGACAAAACGAAAACAAGAACTTCCAGAATCAGAAATGCAGGAACACTTTCTGAAAGTAACAGCTGGTTAGTTAACCCATGTATATGCTCATGGAGTTCACATTACTTGACTAACTAAAACTTATAAGTAACAATTGTTCAGCTAATCCTGAAAGATGATGGGTTGATTAAAACAAAATCCCAGGAAATGCCAATGAATAGTACAGAAAATTCAAAAACTCATGAGGGTTAAAGTCATAGGAAATTAATATTAATGAAAAAAATGTCCAGGAAATTAGTAAAAGCAAGAGCTAGAGGAGAGGTTTGAGAGGACTTGTGTCATTGAAAGACACCCAAAGTGGCAGATGCTTAATTATGAAGAAAAAGGAGATCCTCTATTGCCATCTATGGAAGACAACTCTGAAAGCTAGATATCATTCAATGCATTAAACATAGTCTGAAAAGTTGATTATTTTATGTTAAATATTGAAACCTAGTATGAAGAATCAGCCTGATGATATATTATCTGCCATTTCAGCTAATAAAATACTGCTTTTTTTTTTAACTAGATAATAACTAGGTGATGTCTCTACCTGTGAGCATGCCACAGTAGGATCTGCTATTAAGTCTTGGGGGTAGTATGACATTTGCCCCGATTATTTCTTCAGAACAGAGGGAATAATAATAGCGCCTACAGAGGGTACATGAAAATGTATATAGTCTTCTTTGCAAAGCACCTTTCAAATGGCACCATTCCTGCTTTCAAATTAAAATACATTTGAAACATAAACTATACAAATTTTAGTCATAATGAAGTAAAATCGTAAGACCTATTTGAATTAGAACTTCACTAAAACAGATCCACAGGTGAGGCAGCTCTTTATGCCCACAGGTGCTGTCTCTGTGCTTTAAGAAAACCACCTTAAAAAAACCCACAGGTGAAAAGAAGTTAATTGTGCATATATAGTACTGCTTTAAAGATGGTTGGTTGGTGTTAGTCCCAGACATATCACTTACAATTGTAACAGGCAATGACAAGATGTTGAGATGGGAAAACAAAACAAAACTAATTCCATTGGCTAATGCCAAAGACCAGCTAAACCAGAGAAAGAGTCAAAGGTGAACCCCAGGTATTCTTCAGGAGATCAGCTGATGAAAAGCAGAAAGCTCTTCCCATAAGCAACCCAAGGTGATCTCCGAAAATGGTTCACTATTCACTTCACCCAGAAAATCCTACAAGATCTTGCAAATCAAGACATTCACATCTTTGTGTTTACTTTAAGAACACATATGAAATTGCCTAGGCCATCAGGGGTATGCATATCGGAAAAGCCACCAAGTATCTGGAGGGTGTCACTTTGGGGAAGCCATGCAGGGACCCATTCCGTCCCTGCCATGGTGGAGTTGGTAGGTGTGGCCCAGGCCAAACATTCAGTCTGGACTGTTGGTGGCCCCCAAAAAAGTGCTGAATTCTTACTGCACATGCTTAAAAATGCAGAGAGTAATGCTGAACTTAGGGGTTGCATGTAGATTCTCTGGTCATTGAGCACATCCCGGGGAGCAAAGCTCCCAAGATGCAGCGTTGAATTGACAGGGCTCATGGCCCATGAACCCCTCCCTACAGGAGCTCTCCCTGTCACACTGAGATCATCCTCACTGAAGAAGCAGAAAGGTCTTAAACCAGAAGAGGAGGTTGCACAGAGGAAAAAGATATCCAGAAGAAACTGAAGAAACAAAAATTTGTGGCCCGGGAGGAAATTCTGCATAAAATAAATACAAATAAACATAAAAACAGAAAAAAGAAAAAAAAACGGTGAAAGATAAGCAGAATTGGTTTATCATGACTTTGCAAAGAGGTGAGAGAAGTCAAAGGAGGAGAGAACTTGTTTGCAGGGTAGGAAATGCCTTGTGGACCACTTAAACTAAAATTGAAGCACAGCCTCAAAAATCAGTGTGACCTACCTCTTTGGTAACTAAAGAAGAAGGGATCCAGCCTGGGAGTTCAGGGAGAGGTGAAGAAAAAGGTGACTGGCAATGGAAATGAGTGAAAGTAGGAATAAAAGCATTTTCACCACCTTCATCCAAGAAGGAGATGGAAAGGAACAAACTTCCGGTTATAAGGTATATAAGGACAGGGGAGGTAAGGTATAACATGATGAGTATAGCCAATGTTGCCGCATGGTATATTTGAAGGTTGCTAAGAGAGTAAGCCCTTGAAGTTCTCTTCACAGGGAAAAATACATTTTTTCTTTTCATATATTGTATATAACATATTATATACAATATATGAAATATATGTATAAGATGATAAATGTTAACTAAACTTATTGTGGTGATCATTTTGCAATATATGAAGTGATTATGCTATACATCGTAGACTTATACAGTGCTGTATGGCAATTGTATTTCAATAAAATTTTAAAAATTTAAAATTTAAAAAAATGTTGAAACCTGACTTAATGTGATGTACAGTTTTCTCCAAAGCCACTTATGTAGGGTTTACACTGGATCAGGTATTGTTTTAAGGGATTGTATGGTTACTATCATATTTATAGGCAATTAAGGGACTCAATTCACAATGCTTCTGAGTTTCGGTCTCAACATTTGGCTGTCATTGGCTGTGTGACTGTGAACAAGTAACTATGTACAAGTAACCTCTCTGTTCCTAAGTGTCCTCTTCTGTATAAAGGGTTATCCAGAGTGTCTACTTCAAAAGAATGGTTGTAAAAATTAAATAAATTAGTGTGTTATAGGTATTAAGCCTAGTATATAGTAATTGCTGAACAAGTGTTTACTATCATTAAATCTTTGACAATATTTTACTTTTAGTTATAAAAACCTTCCTGACTAGATTTTTAAAGCATGAATCCAAAGGAACTATATTAAATGTTGGCATTATAATACTTAATTTTCCATTCACGGGATAATTGTGCTTTTCGATTACATATAGGGTATAAAACTACTCTTGCACAGTATGTACAACTCCTTATGAGACACAGAGTCTAAATTGATGAAACTATTGAGAAGAGAGGAAGCTTTCTGTTAAATTTTCTATTTTAATCTTTGCTAAAGTTTCATTTCTCGTCCTCCATTTCATTCGAGTGTGGCTTTCCTGGCTGAAATTATAATGTTTATTTGCATAATAACAAGGATAGAAATGATCATGAATGAAAGAGTAAGAGAAAAATAGCTGTTCAAGATCCTCTGAACAGTTGGAAGCTCTAATAAACTCTTCCTCTCCTCAATGTATACTTTGAAGTAGAAAGAAGGAGATTGCCAAGATGGTAGTTGCCTAAAACATACTGAGAAGGAAACATGGTAAAGAAAGAACATATTATTACAAATGCCAGATTTAATGAGAGTGTCACAGAAACCAGATATCTCTTATTTAAGGCCATGAGGAGTTTAAATATATTATTCAGATTTTACTTATACAGAAAGTTAGGATTAGAGTAAGAGAATTATCCTCCCTTAAAAAATTAGCTTTAGGGTAAACTTATAAAAATAAAATGAAATGTTAAATTTTAGTTCATTGAAAATAATATTAATTTTTTCTTAATTAATCTTTTAACATATCCGATGATAGTTTAAATAGTCATTGACAAACCTTGTTGATTTCACCACAGGCCCACTCCCAGTGAAACATATGATGAAGGCAGAGAAAATGTGGGTTGGGGCTCAGGCCTGGCATCCTATCAGTAGAGGTGGATCCCACTGGTTCAAGATTTGAGATCTCTAGCTCAAGCCTTATCGTCACTTTTTCTAGCTTGTATCCTTGTATCTTTCACTCTAGCCACCTCCTATATCTGCTTATTTTCTTCTTTCCTTTCCTTTTGTAGAGAAACCCTCTTTTCTTCTCTTCCTTTCAAAATTGTTAATCCTCTAAGACCCTTTGTCCCATATTCTCTCAAATACTAACTGATAACCTGATGTAGGATATACCTGATTTGTCTCATAGCATTCACAACTTACATCACACTGGTCTTCTATTGTTGAACACTTCAATAAATTGACTATGCCCTTTTATTTGCCACTTTTGTTTATATTAATTATTCCATAGAGAATCTTAAAATCTTAAGGAAAAATCTTTATAACCTTCTAAAAATATGGTATATTTTCTCCTAGTAGTGTTTATTGCTTTTCTCATCCTAGCTGTCAGAAAGTTGGTAACTAAATCTTGTCCTGATTATATTAATTCTATAACATGATGACCAGTTTATTTTATACTATTTCCCTTGAATCTATATTTCTTATTCTATACATAGCAGCCAGATTATTTATTTTATATTTACATATATTGCCTATTCTTACTATATATCCATTCAATTATTTTCTATAATGGCTACAAGAACTAAATGGGTCAGAAGTTAGAGTTTTCTGTTCATGCTCTCAACCTTAAAAATGTATTTCTATGATATTCATCATAGGAAACTGTAAACTTATCTCTACATATAGGTCACTCATAACTAAGCAATTCTCTCCATTGTTTTCTAAAAATTCTAATGCTATACATTGTATTTTTAATGTTGAGCAAAACTCTGCTTCCCTGAAATTTCCACTAAATTGTCAAGAGGACAATTCTGCCATCTTGTAGTTGAAGTAAGTAAATTCAATTTCTCTTTTCCAGCATGACCCTTCAAATAGGCCCCTTGTGACCTTTTCTCAATTTGGCCATGCACATCTCTGTCAACTGTGCCTATAAGATGTGATTTCCAAATTCTTTATCCTCATGATGACCATTCTGAGGCCACTCAATGGTTAATGCCCTTCTTAAAATATCTTGCCCAGGACTAGACTTAATACCTCAAGAGTGGTCTATCAAAATAGAATTCAGAGACAGTGAGACTTGTATTTCTTTTGGACATTAAAGGCTGGCTTATTTATACTCAATATGCCATGATATTCTGAGGGGAAACTACATTCTACTTATCTCACAGGTAGAGAGCTGGACTACAGAACACAGTTTATGGGGATTCTGATGCTCTACCTGAAAAGACAATGCATGTGCTCTTACAGAGGCTGCCTTAGCAATGCTGAACCCGATTTGATTGGGTTGGTCATTCTCCATTTATAACACACCCTCTCCCAACTATAGTTATATTCATTCTTTTTTCTCTGTGATCTTCCTCTATGTCCTGGGAGGATAAACTCTAGGGACTGCTTCACCCCGATGACCTTGACCCTTGGCCGCCGGTTAGGTTGATCCACTGGAGACACTGACAGTAAATAAGGAGGTAGGACTACAGCTCCCTGCCTCTTTCAAGGTGGGCTTGTGTGTTTCATAATGCTTTGTTGGTTCCTATCTCCCTCTATAAATCATCCCTTCAGTAAAGTCTTCTCTGTGAACACTTTTGAGAATGACACCAATTTTCTGCTGGAATTCTGTCTGGCAGACTGGATGTGTGGCATTATAATAGAGTAGAGGTAAGTAAGAATCACAGTCAAAGCACAGACACAGATAAGAATGCAACAAGCAGAGTCCTAAATGCAAAGCAAAATATAGATATATAGATATTTGAAGATAGAATTATATTTACTAAGTAAAATATGGATGGCTATCCCTTTTTCTCTTGGTGTTAATCTTAGAGCCTATACAACATTGGCATCTCTTAGAAGACTAATGAAAGAAGACCAAAGAAATAAAACAATATTAAGATCAGTAATCCACTTTGTATTTTGCTCCAATATTAAAATAGAATATAACTAGGAAGATAAAGACTTTTATTCATGAAACGTAAGAGATTTAGATATAAAGCATTTTTTAGGATGCAAAGACCAAATGTAAGAAATGTAGATGTAAGAAAATTGGCTGATTTTTAGGGGTTAATGAATATGAAGCTTTGCTCCCCTCTCACCCCCTAAATAGAGAATGTAATGAATGCTTCTGTGCTTATTTATTACCATATAGTACTCCTGGCCTTACCTAAGTTTTGTTTTGAAGAATCCTACGAGTCAGATCTTGTTACAACTCAAAAACAAACGAACAACAAAGAACTCTTACATGAAGGTTCTTCAGGTTCTTGAAGTCCCCATCTTTGATTTCGGTTATTTTGTTGTTTTGCAAGTCGAGCAGCGTAGTGTCAGGGGGAAGATCTTTTGGCACTTTTTCCAGACCTTGTGTGACAGCAAAAGCAATGGGCAGTCAGTAAAAGGGGCACAGGACCACAGAATCACAAAGGATGTGCTCACAAAAAATCAATGTTGTAATGAAAGTTTTACCACTACCATATTTTTCTTCTAGGAATTATATCAATTGTAATTTAAAATATCTGCTTTATCCATTCCAAAGAAGTCAAATCCTCTATATATTTTTTTAAATTATACACTGACCACATTATTTTTCCCATGTAATTACTTTTCTGTGTGAAATAAAATTCGTAGTTTGTAAGGGAGTGGCTCAAAATTCTCAGGCCACATTAGGGTTTTACTTCATTGTTCCTGTTTCAGAAAATAATTCCTTTGATAAGTGTTAAGTGCAAGTGATTTTTAAATCTATGCCTTTCTACATAAATATATCATTTATTAGAGAAGAGATTTAGACAAATCATCAAAGGTCCATTTGTCCTAACCTAACATTGCCACAGATCTACATTTAAAATGCCTCTCTCTTCCGTTGGCTTTGTTTCATACTGATGTAGGAAATCAGGCAGAAATTTGATATTCTATTGACTTAAATTCATGTGATCTTTTCTATATTTGAGATTGCATAACGTAAATCAGAAAAGTTTTTCAACCTCTCCATCGTACCTGAAACTTTAATTCTTTTTTTTTTTTTTTAAAGATTTTATTTATTTATTTGACACACAGAGAGAGATTACAAGTAGGCAGAGAGGCAGGCAGAGAGACAGGGAGAGGAGGAAGCAAGCTCCCTGCTGAGCAGAGAACCCGATGCGAGCCTCGATCCCAGGATGCTGAGATCATGACCTGAGCCGAAAGCAGAGGCTTTAACCCACTGAGCCACCCAGGTGCCCTGAAACTTTAATTCTTTCATTCATTCGACAAAGCCTATGGAATACCTCTTAAACACCATCAATTTATCAGGTTCTGATAATAGAGCAGCAGCAAGACAGAAATTGCCTGCATCCCCGTAGAAAATAAAATGCAATCTACAGCTTTCAATTAAAAAGAAAATTGCAACAGGGAATGCAATTGCTATGTTAGGAAGATGTCTTTTCAATTTTGAACCTTATGTAAGCGTATGCTGTTAAATTATCATGGTAGTCATTGTGCTATCTTCATGTCTTCCATGAAAATTACAGAAAGTGAATCTGAAATCACCTACCTCCTAAGTTCTCTGCAAATACTTTTTTTAGTCACATGGCTCTGTTGATAGTGGGGAAAAAATATCTAGTACCCAATTCAGAGATCAACTATTATTACAAATTTAAATATCAAAATGCATGTGATTCTAAACATACATAAATATATTCCAAGAACTTATTACAGGAACAGTTCACAGAGAAATGACAAGAGTGAAGTGTTTTCAGTGATAAACAGCTATCTTGTAGGAGGATTTTTAACTGCATTATGCAGTCACGATCACTGCCATTTTCAGAAATGTCAGTTTGATAATTTCATACAATTAGGAGTGGCAGACTTCTGCCAAATCTTTGATAATTAGTGTTCTCCAACCAAGAAAAGACACATTTCCTTTCATTTGGGGAAAAAAAAGTTAACTGCCTACATTTCATTATTACTCCATGGGCTTCTTTGTCAAAGTTTTAATTTCTACTTATGCTTATTTTTATACATTATTGAACTTAAATCCTAGCAACTCTCTTAATATTTGTTCAAAGCTAAAGTGCAGATAAATTTCAGATGCGGAGAGGAGAAAATGATATATCTACTTGGAAAACAATTTTGGTTATGTTGTCCTCCTAGAATTTTAGGAACTTCTTGGGGTGAATTGTATGTGTTATTTTTTCTGAAGATTTAACATAAAAAAATCTTTAAGCTTGTGATCTTCACATTTTAGTGCTTTAGAAAGTCATTTTAATAATTAAAATCATAACCCTACCATCTTCTCTGAGTTACTAGTAAATTTACATCCATTTCAGGGATTTTACATATTAGTATTTTTATAAAAACTTTGTATTTATTCTGATATCAGATGCAATAACATACTGTTACATTTAAGGTCTAGCCAGGGCACTGGGGTGTCAACTGGCTTTCTCAACAACTATAGGCAGAGTATAACAGAGACGTTATTCTAGTTATGAGTTCTTAGAATGTCCCAAGGGGAAAGACCATTAAGTAACAGCTAATCTGTGATTCCCAAATGCTGATCACATAGACTCTATGATGAAGTTCTTATCAGACTATATCAAAATTAGGGGGGAAAAAGAGTACAATCAAGTTAGTTTTAATATAAATCACACACACACATACATATATGAATACACATATTTCTGAAACTAGCTTCTGCTTCTGTGTTAAATATACCTTCTTAAAAATAATTATAATAAGCAGATGGTAGGTTTTTGTTATTTTGTTGAATTTGGTTTTGACCTTATAAGAAATTAACTTGTTCAACATTCAAACAATTTCACTTGTCCCAGAAATTAAAGAACTTCTAAGCTAGTCCAATACTCCCTTTTATAGGTAAACAGAAATCAAATTAAATTATATGGCTTCACTAAGGTGTCTCGTGTTTAAACTAAACCAAGACCAAGATGGTATGAGACCTCACTCTAGAACTATCCGACATGCCATATATACATGCAAACACTGTGTGGATTTTTTTAAAGAAGTTGATCTATACTGTTCCTTGAACATACTATCCTTATTCTTAACTATTTGTTTCTGTTCTTGTAATTTAGGTTTTATGGAATATTCCATCCACTTATGTCCTTCTAGCTTCATTCTAACAACCTCTAAAAGTGTTCTAACAACCCCTTTAACCCTCTCCTCTATAGCATTCATCCTAACCACACCAGACAATGGTGACACTCCCCGCCCCCACCAAACTCCTGTTTGTGTATAAGATCATGAAGTATTGTCCTACACTTTAGTTTTCTTTATTTTCTGCAAGTTCTGAAGAAGCAGGGACAAATTATTATATTGCGTGAGAGTTGTGATCTTACCGCTTTATACATAAAGGTAGCTTTTTGATTGATCAGTTTTAAAATCATAGTCTGTCCTGCTGTCCCATGGTGCAAAGTTCATGGTCATGGCTTCAAGATCTTTTCTGCTATGTTTTGTTACCTCCTTTCATAATGGTTCTTACTTTTCCTTGGAAGTACTAGAATACAATTGACTATAATAATCATAATTTTCTCTCTGATTCTTGATTGGCCAGAAACATTTTAGGAATGAATGCTACCATCAAATATGTCATCCCCATTATCTGCATCTGAAAATTTCTCTCAATTTCTTCTGTGTCTTTGACATATTTGTAAGGAACTTTTGGCTACATGTGTCTGAAGGATACTATCCTTCCTGTCCCACATGTTAACTGAGTCAATGGTACAGTTTCTCAGAATGACATATATTTCTTATGGGAAGAGACCAATTATAAACCCTTGGATAGAGAAACAGACCCTCACTTATATGTAAGTATTGTCAAAAACAATCAGGCAAATGATGAATATTGAATCTGATTAAGCCTTTAGATGTAACTCCCAATTGAGAAGAAACAGTCAAAGGTACGTGCTTAAGTCTGGTAAAGAAATGGATTCAACAACACTAATCTAAAAATGGGCAGAAAATATAAACAGACATTTCTTCAATGAAGACATCCAGATGGCCAACAGACACATGAAAAGATTCTCAACATCACTCATCATCAGGTAAATGCAAATCAAAACCATGAGATATCACCTTACCACCTGTCAGAATGACTAAAATCAACAACACAAGAAAAAACAGCTGCTGGTGAGGATGTGGAGAAAAAGGAACAATCTTGCCCTGTTGATGGGAATGCAAACTGGGGTAGCCAATGTGGAAGACAGTATGGACGTTCCTCAAGAAATTAAAAATAGAACTACCTTATGATCCAGCAATCACACTACTGGGTGTTTACCCAAAGAATACAAGAACACAAATTCAAAGGGATATGTCCACCCCATGTTTATACCAGCATTATTTGCAATAGCCAAGATATGAACGGAGCCCAGGTGTCCACCGATTAAGAAGACGTGATATCTCTATCTATTCATCTATATAGATATAGGTATTTATATATCTATATAGATATAATGGAATATTATTCAGCCATAAAAAGAATGAAACCTTGCCATTTGAAATGAAATGGATGGAGCTAGAGAGTGTAATGCTGAGTGAAATAAGTCAGTCAGAGAAAGACAAATACATGATTTTACTCATATGTGCAATTTAAGAAGCAAACAAGTAAAGGGGAACAAAAGAAGAGAGCGACAAATAAAGACACAAATTCTTAATTACAGAAAGTAAACTGATGGTTACCAGAAGAGAAGAGGAAATGCAACAATTCAACAGATAAACTGAAAGGAAACTGTAAGGAAAAGTAAAGAAATATTAGTTTTCCAAATGTATAGTTTAAAAGAGACTTAATAAAAAATTTAAAAAATTTAAAAAAATTTTTTAAATTGAAAATAAAAGAAACTTAAAAGCTATTTAAATAATTGCAATATATGTACTTCATTCAGATCCTAATTCACACAAACTATAAAATAAAATGTTTCTAATATTTATGAGATAATTGAAAATATGTACACAGAATGAATATTTGATGATATTAAATAACTTTAAATTTTAGATGTGATCTGATGGTTACGATTGTATTAATTAAGAGCTTTCATCTTTCAGAGAAGCATACTGGTATAGTGTTGGATAAAACGATGTGACATCTGGAATTTGCTTTGAGATAAAATGGAAGGGGGAAGGTGGGTGGGGATATATAGAAAAACACTGGCATTAGTTGATCCTTGTTGAAGCTCGGTGATGGGTGCACCAGAGCCTTCCATTTTGCAGGTTTTGTATATTTAAACATGTTTCTATAACTTTTTAAATAAGATCGGTATTTGAATTTTCATCCTGGTTCCTCTTCTTGATTCTTAACATCCCAGGCAAGTTGCTTCTGCTGTCTAGGCCTTGGTTTTCTTGCGTCTTTCACAGAATTTTCGTTAGAATTCACTAAGTTGTTCTACAAAATAATCTCCTACCATTGTGCAGAGCAGGTCCTCAATTACTGGTACCTGGAAGTATCATCAGTAAAGAGATGAAAGGGTGCAGCTCCAATTATCTTGCTGATTATTTAGTCTGTAAATCTGTGACAAAGTGGTTGTTCTTTTCTGGATAACATAATTATAATGGATATTATCCCGAAAGCTGAAATCTGCTCTGCCCATGAATTACACACAGACCTTTCATTTAAAGCTCTTATTCCTGTGTAGGCTCCTCTTACCAGACCTTTTGTGGTCTTGTTGCCTTCATCATTGCTCCCATGAAGTTCAGGGTCTCTAAAGAGCTTGTCTACCAAGCTCTGCCTTTGGCTGGTCACCCCTCGGTTTCGCAAGCACACGTTCCCCAACAAATAACTAAGTTTCTCAAAAACTGTCCTGGTCCATTTAACTCTAGTTTAATAGTGGCAAATGGTACGATCTTTGGGCAAATTTGTAAAATATCAGTCTCTGTTTATTCTGAGCTGTTTGTTTTGCTCAGCATTATCATCTTTAGAGTCAGAGTGGCTTTGAGTTAAAGTCAACTCAGACACTAACTAGAGATAACTGGGACCCTTTACCTTAGCATTCCCTTGCCTCTATCTCTTCATGTGAAAATGCTCAGCATGAAGTAGGCTGAGGTAGAAATACTAGAGCTAAAGGTTCTTTCAAGGTGATTAAAAACTTTATTTCAGTTAAAAATTGTTTATTTGAACTGAAACTAATCTTCAAAGAGTATAAAAGCAGTTATTCAACCTTATGTATGTTTTTACCTTAAGCTTTTAAATAAAAAACTTAAATTCTATGATCTTATTAACTATATATGATATTAAATAAGTCACTCTTATTGAAACTGATGAATTTTATAGTCATTCCCAAACTATATGAAAGTAAGATAAGCATTTTAAATAAAATATCAATTAGCCAGGTAAAATTCGCTTCAAAAGAGATATTCTACAACAGAAAGCAAGCCATCAAGATATGATTCAATGCTTTTCTTACAATCTTACGTAGAAAATTTAAGCAACTATGAAATAAACTTGTAAATTAATGTGTAAATTAATGTACAATTAACTTGTAAATTAATTGATTTGACCTCTTAAGTAGTTTGCAACAGTTAAATAATGACCTTCCCGGGATGTGTAATATCTGTGGAGCTTCTATATATTACATCATTTTTGCCTGTGCTTCTCATTAGAAATGTATATAAATCTAAGTGAGTATGGAGATAACTGCATCTTCTGAAGAGGGCATTAATTATATCTCCCACCCTGGTCCCAATATTCAATACAAACTGGTCCCGACCCCATCAACAATGAAGTCAAATTCCCCTCCTGTGGAATCTGGGATATAATGTCTCTGTGACTTAATGGAATGGGCCAGAAGAGACACACAGCATGACTTTGGAGGCCAGGTCAGAAAAGGTTGTACAGCTACTACCCAGTTCTTCTGGGCCACTTGCTCTGGGGGCAGCCAGGGGCTAAGGGCTAGGGAAAAAAGCCTATGTAAACTGAGACCACCCTGCTGCAGAGGCCACGTGAAACAATCCAGCTGACAGAACAGCTGAGCTCACTGGAAACAGCAGCACCAGCTTCAGTCACGAGAGTGAGCTGTCTTGGGTGTGGAGCCCGGGCTAGACTCCCCATGGCCATGGCCCCAGCCAACACTTGACTGAGATGCCTGAGATACCCCAAGTGATAACAGCCTTTCTGAGATCTGCTCGAATTTCCCGTACTTAAACAACGAGCAAAATAAAATTAACTTTTAAGTCGCCAAGTTTTGAGATCTTATTAACTCAGCAATGGTAACAGGAACAGAGTGGCTTTCTAAATGTAATTATTTTTCAGTGAGCATCCTTTAATATAATTCTATATTTTCCATTAAGATGCAATTATTTCCAAGGCTAGTCTGAATTATTTATTTGTTCTCCCAAATTCTGTAAATGGAAATTTATCTTCTTTAAGATAGGGTTATTTATTAAAGCAAATAAAATTCTACTTAAGATGTTACCAGAAAATCATTTCTGAAATAAGGGCTAATGAGAATTGTACTTTTTTTTTTTTTTTCAAATTGTCTGGGTGATGAATAGCGTGGTTCTGCTAGCAAATGTCAGCAATCTGGTAAACATCATGTTGGACAAAGGCCAGGTTGTCCTAAGACATCATGCTTTCTTTACCCCCCCTGCTCTGTGGCAGGGGTCCAAACTCCAAGATTTATTTTTGTTGGTTTCCAGCAGTATTTTTTATAATGCTGTCTTCAACTTAATAATTAGGACAATGGTGATGCTCTTCAGTTTTTGGCACATGACCTGACATGTTGGAGCCCCAGCTCCATCAAAAACCTTTCTTTTGTTCAAGGCAGGCATGTTTCCCTTTTTCCCTGTTAAAAATGGCAATTTGATTTTGGTGGCCGTTAGATCAACTTGCAGAAATAGGAGATTCCCCCTTTAATTCGATTCTCTTCAAATAAGCTCAAGGAAGATTTAACTTTCCTGGTTCTATGTATGGTCACCCTCAAAACAAAACAAACAAATAAACAAACAAACAAAAGTAAAAATGCTGTGTACCACAGCTCCATGACTCCTAATTCCCACTTAGCCATGTTCCCTCCTTTTTCCAACTTTATAGAATCAGGAATATTGTAGAATTATGCACTCATCCAACACTAGGTCATGCATATTTTCACTTATTCATCGGCATTTATTGAAGTTGAACTAGCTACCAAGTATAAGGCATTTCATTGAGGATACACAAAAATAAGTTATCACTATGCTTCCCTTCTGGTAGAGAAAGTAAATGTATAAATATGTAAATAAAATATACTGAATAACTATCAAATACTATATATTTGATTAAGATAGAATAATCAAGGCAAATACAGATTACAGCGAACCCACAGAAGTAGACAAGCTGCAGAGATTGCCTCAAAACAATGTGAAGACTAAGTCAAGGGTTAATTGAGTGTCTTAGTGTAGTTACTACAGCGCTTTCTCCTTCTAAGACTGGGTTGAAAACTGGCTTAATTCTTCTTTATCCTTATTTTTTAAGGAAATATATAATCTTCTTGCTATTCTTTGAAGGAGGAAAGTTCTGATTAGAGGATCTGCTGTATTTCTTTTACCCAGGGAATTGATATTCTCGTAACCTGTTCCCATCCTGTCCACTGGAGCCAGGATGATCTTGCAGAAGAGAATGCCTCACAGCTGCAGTCTGATCAAATGCCCTGATCCCACACAGCTGCCTCGCTCTCCCTCCCGGGACTGAGAAGGAAACCAGGGATATGTCAGTTCTCAGTCAGGTCAAGAAGACAGATGCTTCCTTTGGCTTTCTGTGACTCTGCTCTTCCTCCTCCCCATCTTTAACCCCCGGTGTCAGGAATGTTGGCCATCTGGCTCACATGGGAATTCCTCCTGCGTCTAAAGATCTGCCATGCTCCACTCTACCCAATATGAATTTAGGCAACCCATTGGGCATGCTCTTCACACAGCCTCCTTCTTGTACCACATCGTAGGCTCACCCTTTTTATGCATCTGAGGCTCCTAATGACGGTCGCCCACATCGCTGCTGCGGCAGAACCAGACATAAACTATGAAAGCAACTGAGCTTCCAGCATTCTCTCTGTCCCTCTTCAAAATAGCCCTAATTTATTCTTCAGAGTTGATTTCACAGAGGAAGTCTGATGGTTCATTTACCTCACATATAAAAGTTGCTTCTGGAAAACCAGTTTCCCCACACAAGAAATAAGCTATTGCATGTATGTCCCAAGTGGTGGCCACTGACAAATTTTTCACCTGTTGAAGCAAAATGATTAGAAAGAAGAAAACTACCTCTATGCAGTGTAAAGGGTTGTGAGTGTTTTGTTCTCTTTTTCTTTTTCTTTTTGCTTAGACATTTTTAAAACTAAAATACCCTTTGCCATATGAAGTACATTTTAGGAACCAGTAGTTATTTGCACTGCTTTTACATGGGAAAATAAAATGTTCCATCTTCCAACATCATCTCTAGAGAGCCAAATATGTGGGTTGTGAATCATTTATGATTATGAAATAGCCAAATGTTTCACTGTTCTCCACTACACCAAACCCATTTTGTTCAAAGGAATGGTGTTTGGAGAACGCTGAATTGCTAGATAATTGTACCATTTTCCAATACGTGTCAATTTATAGTTGGAGGCTAAGTAGTCCTATTTAGGAGGGTGGGGAGAGAAGGTGCTATTTGTGTCCAGCTCAACAGGCCATATACTTCTCAGAGAGTCTCAGTTTCAAAGAAAAATAAAAGAACGTTATGAGGAATAGCCTCACGTCACTAGCCAACTTTGTCTGAAATGGTAAACTATATAGAATAGTATGGTCGACACTTTTATCGATATTTTCTATTCTTACCTAATGAAATGTGATATATTCCCATTTATCCAATGAAAGTTTCAATGTTTCAACGTTTACAGGTAGTAAATGGTAAAGCAGGATTTGAGTTCAAAGGCGTTAAAGTGCAAAATCCAAGTTCTTGTAACTATTAAATCACTTTAAAAGCTATCTAAATTCTTTTGAAATTTGCTTATAAGAAATGCATCAAGGGGCTCCTGGGTGGCTCAGTGGGTTAAGCATATGAGTCTTGATCTCAGCTCAGGTCATGATCTCAGGGTCTTGAGAATGAGCCCTGCATTGGGCTCCAAGCTCAGCATAGAGTCTGCTTGAGAAGCCTCACTCTCCCTCTCCCTCTGCCCTTCCCTCTACTCTCTCTCCCTCAACTAAATCTTTAAAAAAATTAAAAAAAAGAAATGTACAATAACTATTACTTTAATTTGGAAGAACAGTCAAAAAACAATGCTTATGCTTATTTTGCCTACCAGGGTTGATCTGCTTTTTAGCAACAAGATGGAAGTCAGTACCAAATAATGCTACCTGGTAACACTTGAGCCAAAGATGAATGTTTACTTAGTAACACTTGAGCCAAGAGTATACATCTAAGTAAGGGAACTGTTTTTCTTCAAGATAGTAAGTACACAAAACAGCATCCCCTCACAAGATCAATATTAAGACACTTCAAAACTATTTGACAAGAATGAGTTACATTGTAGGTTTATTATTTTAAGGTAACCCATAGATTTCTGAATTTGCTAATCTTACATTTATTTGTTTTATAAATGCTACCTTTAAGAGTAAATTGCTTTATGTCTTAAGAGGATAGATTAAGAGAGAGAGAGAGAGAGAGAGAGAGAGAGAAGATAGGGTTCTCATTCAATTCTGGTTCAAACAACAAGCTAAATTACAGCAAATTCAGCCAAACGACTTGGCCGGTATCTATGGAGCAGTCATTACTTTCTTGGACATGTGAAAATATGGTGAAACAGGTGAAAATATGTTTATTTTCTCAATCCCCCGTCCTAAAGAAAAACATACATAATGCTATTCTGATAAATTGGAATGAGGAACTTAAACAGTCCATGTATCTCCTGGAACACCTCAAATTTTCCTATGGAATAATTATTCAATTCCAATTTCACCGTTTTTACATCTTAGCTTGATATAGAACTGCTTAAAAATTTGATGTTGTCTAACTTTGTCAAAAATACTTCTAAGTGGCAAAAATAGTCAAACATTTAAGTAAGAAATGTTTGATTCTATTAAGTATTGTTTAGATATAAGACAACAAAAGATGGCTGTCCTTCAACTCTGTAGCTCCCCTCTGCTCATTAAAAGCTCTGGCAAGGATAATCCTTAGGAAAACATTAGCCTTTGATAAGGATAAGCATTCACATTTCTCATCCCAAAGTGCATAACATTTTTTTCTCTATTATAATAACTCAAACTTCATGCTCAGATCACTAAATAACTTAAAACAAACAAAACCAAAATAAACTGCATTGCCTTTATGATGAATAAGTTTAACTACTGCTCTTTCCTTATTTTTTTCTACATATCTTCCACCTTTTACTCCATATGATCATCACATAGAAAATATATGGTGAGAGTTCACTATGAGCCAGACACTACACCCAAATAATAGAATCTCTAAGTCTGGCTGTGATTTTTCTGCAGATGCAGATGTCAAGGCTCCGAACAGTGCCAAGAGCATAAAGTGAGAAGTTAGATGGTAGTGGGGAGTGTGAATAGAGTGTTTTCTTTAAAGACAAACAGACTGTTCTTCCCTTTTGAGATATATTTTCTGTTTTGGAAATATCTGACCAAAACCTTCCATAAATATGAATTTAATAAAAACTTAAAGTAACTTATATAAGACCATTGCTCATGGGAACTCAGATCTCTTCATTCAGTAGGGTTCCCCCAAACCAATCATTAGTATAATCTTTGCTACATCCTTGGTATATAGGATCAGTCAGCCTTTTAAAGGAATGATGTGCACTCTGGGCTCTTAAATAAAAGGTAACATGTCGAAAACATCTCATCCAAAAACAAGACAAAATAAATGAAACAAAATAATAACAAGGACATCAACGAAACCCTATCATGAGACTCCCAAGTCAATGAACTTGACATTTCTGCAGACTGGATTTTTCTATAGAGTTTTGAGCAATAGGCTTAGGCCTTTTTTATGAAAGTCAATTGGAAAACCGTCTCATATGCTTTCATCAGACTCAAGTTTTATAAACTATTTATTATGTGAGCAAACCACATTTATGGAAAATAAAACCAATGAAGTGACTAGACAAGTCTTTCCTTCTTAAAAATATCAACTGTTCATTGTTGGCAATAAATGTGATGGACATAATCATGAATCCTTTTAACCTTTTTTCCAGAGGCAAAGTGAGATTTAACTGGCTTCACATTTCTTAAGAACTTGGCCATTTTAATAAGTTTTTTTAAGTTTACCCCTAGTCTATCCATCATATGGTGATTCCAATGTGCAGGTATTTTCAACTGCATGATTCTCCTGCCTATACTAGTAATGCAGGTAATCTCTAGATGCTAGAACAGTTTCTGTAGAATTTTAAAGTGAGCTAATTCCCCCTTGTAGAAAATACACAATTCAAAAGAGAAATAATCACCACCAGTATCATATTGGACCCATAAGACCAAGGACCATATTTGTCTTCCTCATTCCTTCCTTGCCAGGGCCTACAAGGGTTCTGGCCCATTGTGGGATCTCAATATATTTGCTGAATGAACAAATGAATCCAGAGAAATTATCCTGTAGCCTTTTTAAAGACTTTCTACACATTTTCCCCCCACCCCCACCCTCCGGTATTAAATGGCTATACAATATGTCAGCATTTTATTTTATTTTATTTTATTTTTAAAGATTTTATTTATTTATTTGACAGAGAGAGATCACAAGTAGGCAGAGAGAGAGGAGGAAGCAGGCTCCCTGTTGAGCAGAGAGCCTGATGCGGGCCTCGATCCCAGGACCCTGAGATCATGACCTGAGCCGAAGGCAGAGGCTTTAACCCACTGAGCCACCCAGGCGCCCATATGTCAGCATTTTAAAAGCTATACTGAATGTCTGATTTTGAGTTGGTACTATTTAATGTGTTTTGTGTTTTCTTGGGTTCCAACATGTAGTTTATTCCAACCATGGAAGTTAGTGGCAAATTTTCCTGCAAAATACTGCTAGAGAGCATGTTCTGAGTAAATATAGTGTTCCCAAAAGAAGTACCCTACTACACTATGGAGTTTCTTCCATTAAGAAATACACCATGCCAAAAAAAAAAAAAAAGAAAGAAAGAAATACACCATGACAGAGTCATTCTGTGAGGATTTTTTTTTCTTTTTTCTTTTTTCCTTATAAGAAAATGCACCAAAAAGAGAGGGAGAGAGAGAGATGCAAATCAACTGTCATGTCAACTCTATGCGTTCCCCTTTGGCCCATCTGCTGGGGCCCCAAACTTTCTGGAGATTTATCTTTTGAGTGTATTGTTCTTGGAATTCCCAGGCCAAATTTTTCTTCAAACATGATAAATCAAGCTGTATACAGTGTTAGGCTAAAGATACATGTCCTGCGACTATATTGAATACTCACACCATATCGTAGTTGTAAAGATTGCTTTTGAAACTTTCTAAAGAATATAAACAGCTGGATTATAAAATGCCAAAGGCAAAGGCAAAACTAAGACCGAGAGATTAAGGGAGTATTTTGGTACTTGAAAGATAATTTTTTTGCTCTAAAACGTTACTTGTTTTGTTTCTGATAACTCTGCATACTTTACAATTTAGTAATGTTCAAACTCTGTTATCTGGGCTAAGCCAAGAGTAGAGACATCACCCAGGTTTTAATGTATAACATTTCTTGAAAGCAAATCACAGAATTAAAATAAGCCATCCCTTTGGAATCGTGGAACAGAAGACATTATTTGGTTCAAAATTTTATTTTACAGAAGGGGGACCATGAAGTTCAGAAAGATTTTTTTTAAAGTGATTCCTCTGAGATTGGAAGGTGATGGAGCCCCAATTTAAAAAAGTAAAAGGTCTCCTAACTTCAAAGCTCCTTCTTTCCTATGCTATTCAGCTTCCTGTACTTCTCCATAGGTGGCACTGTCTCTCACATTTGGAACTGCAGAGATGAAAAAGGGAAATGCTAACCTCTGGAGGAAGCCATGCCTGTGAATGAAGCAAGGTAGGTAGAGAGAGCCGGCCCCTACTCACCCAGATCAGAACACTGGACAACTCGCAGGTGACACTGACAGCGGAAGGGACACACCGGTCCCAGAAGCTCCAGGTCAGAATCCACAGGAGCATGCTCTTCCGGGCCTATCCCAGAAGCCTCATCTTCTAGCATAAAGTCAAATAAGCCTCTCTGTTGGAACGGCCCAGCCCAGGAAACTTGTGCAAGCAGGAGGAAAATGATGGTGGCCTTCATGATTTATCTCATGTATTTTCACAGCCAAGGAACCTAGGAAACAAACGACAGGTTTAGAAGAGTTGCCAAACCTGGATACTGCGTTATGTCTTATAAAACACCCCACAGTAGAGTGAGTATAAAGTATAAAAACAAACAAACAAACCCATCTTTCATTTCTTGTTAGGAAGCAAAACACTGAAATGTATTTAAAAGGTATGTAACAGATTACCTGGCACGGCTCTTTACTTAGGAAAAGAAATTTGAATGTAGTTTGAATCTGCCTGCTTGAATTTGGGGTCCGGATTGAGAGAGTATATTATATATTCATGTCATTTGCAAAATTGTTAGGATGATAGATCCTATTGGAATTCTCAGGGCTCAGTCAACACAAGCCAGGCCACAGTCAAATAAAATTTGGTCTACGCACTTGAGAGATCTTCAGCTCCTGCGTCAGAAACCTCTCTGGAAGCCAATCTCATCCCCCATCCCACTGTATTTATCTTGGTCCAGACCTTTCTCATCACTCCCTAAACTATCACGAGGGCTTCCAAATGGTCTCGGCCTTGAAAAGTTTTTCTATTCCAGGTCTTCCTCCACTCTGCTGCTCAAGTCACGTTCCGAGAATTAGATTTCACTGTCTTCCTATTCTGTGGAAAACTTGTTGACTTCTCAAGACTTGCCAATAAGGTCCACATCCCCTCTGTGTCCTGTGAGACCATTCAAATGTGGTACCAACCAATGTTTCAAGCCCTGTTTCTCTCCATCTCCTTTCTCTCCTCCAGTCCCCAACTCAACCCTGCCACTCAAAGCTAAGTGCCCTTTAAAATACCTACCTTGCAAGATGGCTGTAAAGACTGAAAATGATAATGGACTTCCCTTGTGGATTCCCTGGCTCGTCCAGGCAGGACGCTGCTTCCTCCCTCTTCCGTGCCCCAAAGCACGTTGCTCTTACCTCTTTTAAAGAACTTATCACATTATACTGTAATTTGTTTTGCGTGCTTGGTCTGTCCCCCCAGCTAGAAGATGTACTCCTTCAGGGCGTGTCTTATTATTCTTTGTTCTGTACCCAGGCCTTGCACAACATTTTGCCCATAAATGACTCAATTGACCATCAATTTATTAACAATACGAGTTATTCAGTTTGTTCCAGGCAAACGGTGGGTCTGATTTCTTCAAACACAAACTTATCTTTTGTCAATATCAAATTTCTAGCCTGAGAAAGGTAACACAGGGAAAAAACCTCAACTTGTTGGAAGCGTGATTTATTTTTTAAAATAAATCTATGGGCCAGTCTCTCAAACCGATCATTTTTTATTAAAGCAGTAAACATATATGGAAAACCCTACTGATTTTTATAGGACTTACACTTTATTTGGTTTTACCCAGAGGGCAATTTTGTAAACAAACAAAAGCACAGTCTTGACAAATCCGTATGGTATTTACCCACTCACTCAGTAAGCACTTTACATACATACATCTGTCGCTGAGTTGGTGCTCGGCTCAGACTTTGAGCTGGCTTCAAGGGAACTACATAGATCTGAATAACAAAAAGTAGTTGATCATGCAGAGAACAAGCAGTTTATTTCTTACTTGATATGTCTTAAAACCCTATGGAAACTGTTCTAAGGATTCCCAAAACACATAGCAGATGTTATCTTTAGTTCCCCCACATCTACTTTGCTTTTTTGTTTGTTTGTTTGTTTTCCTACTTTGAAATGTACGCTTATAAGAATCATATTAAAGCTGCCCATTCATAACCAGACCTAAAAAAAATGATTTTTAGTCATCAGCCAACTTTAACATCCGCAACAACAACAACAAAACCAAAAAAACAAACAAAGACCAAAAAACAAACCACTTTGGATGTCCTAACCTTAATGAATCTATCTACATAACTTCTGGAAATTCTTGGCTAAATGCACTAGAGGGGGGAAAATGTTTTTGGATTTCTTACACTTTTGTTCTTAAATTTATATTTATTACGGAGGTACGGGTAAGGCAGTATATATACAGTACGGGCATGTAGCTTCTCATTTAGAAAATACCACAAAGATTAGTATTCACACTGCCCCTTTAAATTCAGTATCAGGTCTTCTCTGGGAGCCTGTTCCCACTCAGTTACTGCACAGCCTTTTAACGGAGACCCTATTGTTTTGGCAGTGTTCCCTTGGACTCGATCTAAGGGAGTGGTTTCTGTCTGTTTCACATTAAAATGCAATGTTTACGGTTTACCACAGTTTGCTAGGCTTGCATACTTAATATCTACAATTTTAGAAGAAAAACGAAGCAAAGTAATTGCAGATTTAATAAATAGCAATAAGAATTAATGCAGATGTCGCTTTTTGATCTTTTCTCCAGAACAGAAAGTGCCTGGTTGTTTCACTAACCCCAAAAAGGAAATGTTGAACACTAGCTCAGAGGAGTATTATCATTTATATGTGTTTACCCTTGTTAAAGTCGTGCAAATTTTCTGCACAATATTTTTCTTGATTTAAAGGTGAACATGAGCAGGAAGTTCAGAGCCTCCATTACTTACTTTATATCACTTCAATTTGTGTGTGTGTGTGTGTGTGTGTGTGTGTGTGTGTGTGTGTGTGTTTTAACCCTGAATGTCCTAGAGAATAATACGACCAGAAACTTTATACAAACTCCCCCAGGAGATGATTTCTTTGAAATTAGTGTCATCATACCGGAAGACCCAGCATCTCAAAACAATTAATGGGGGCTGTCGATATTAATAATTTCTTAGTCATTTCCTTCCTTCCTTAGTATATAAGAAAAAAAAACAAAAAGGAGCAGATGCCATGGTAGAAACCAAGGAAATTATTCCTGAGACAATATACTGTCCAAATTTCACTGAAATTGTTTAAGCATTCTCAAAAAATAGGACTCTTTCCTCGATGCTAATTGCTAAGTATAATGTCACTATTCCACTAAAGCTAGTTGTCACACTGTATAAGTGTTTCATCAAAAGTAATAATTTCTGGCTCCTTAAACTACTTCCGATCATTAAATTAACTATATCATTCAGTTCAACATTTGTAGGATATCATTTATGCCTTTGGTACGACTTTCAAAACCAAAACTTAACCCTCAGGAGATAAGTAAGACTACAACCGCAGAGCCAAGTAAAAATTCCCCATCACTGGGGAATGAAAATCTCCATAATAATGGAAACAATTTAAAAATAGACAATAAAAATGGCATTTATCCATAAATAAGGACTGCTATAGGAAGCCTTTGGTTCCTGGTCAAAATAGCAATAGGAAAAGAAAAAGCCACAGGAATTTATGTCACTGGGAGCCCACTTAGCCAGTGGTCATTGTGTTACCCTGTATGGAAATTAGCAAGAAAAATAACCTACACCCTCCTTTTCAAGTGATGTACCTTACAATAAAATTTCATTTGCATTGAAAACGCTGGCTGGGTTTTTTTCTTTCTCTGTAAGAAATTACGTAGCTAACTGTGAGATTATCTTCAATAAGCAGCATAAGTATTTTCAATGTTTATTTGCACCTCTCTGGTGATAATTTCTATTCTTTTCTAGGTTGCAGAAACATACATTCATTTGACTTCTGCAGCTAATCACCAGAGTTCACATCTCTTGAGTTTTTAAAAGTTCTGAAAATATGCAAGAATTCAGGAGGGAACTAAATCCTTAAATATATATATGGATATATATATATATGGATATATATATATATAGCCCAACTACAAATAGTATGTTTATCTAAAATATAAATACTTTCTAAAGAGGTAAAACATTTCATTAGTACAAATACAAAATATATCAACATAGACAGTCATGGTGTTAGGTTATAGTTTTTTTTTAATAAACATCTTTGCAAGAACAGAAAGAAAACAATGCATTCAACCATTTTACCAAATATTTAACTTCTGTCTTCAAGTAATACTTGTTTAAAATACTGCATAAAGATTATCAAAAGTTTAGCACAATTTTTTTTCCTTTTCTTTCTCTCCCCAAATAACTCCTTCTGCTCTCAACTTGATCGAAGTTTTATTAGTCTGTAGCAGAGTTCAGGACAATTATTGAAAACCATACCTTTTAATCCGGGGATTTGCCACAGGAGCCCTCAAAGCTGAGATGTAATTACACTAAATATTCAGCCCAAGCAAAAGAGTTTGCAGGTGTGGAAAGGAGGAGGGGGTAGGTGCTGCTCTGTGACTGTCACTAGGTTGAAAACCTCCTGCTTCTACTCCATAGCACAGTTAAAAAATAAGGTTTCCCTCAATGAACACAATCCGGCTGACACCCACATTAGATCATATGGTAATGATATGTGTCTTGTATTGCTGCCAGAAAGTTTATCGGCCTTTTTTCTCCCCATTTGCTTTATTCCTCTGGCATCTGCTTAAGATTCTAAACTGCTTATGTGGTATAGAGGGGCAACTTGATTTGAAATTTGTTTTATTGTGTCATTCATTTCCCGAAAACATTGTAACTAAAGGGTTTGCTTCCCCACCCCCCGGTCTTACTCCACTATCCACCCTTTCTAGTCTTGTTTATAAGTAACATTTATACTTCCGAAATGACAGTTCTTCTGGCTTTCATGATGTGCAAATCTGGCAAATGGAACGAAATTAATCTTGTGGTTATTTTGAATGTGGTCTGCAGAAATACATGAGTAGCTTTATATGAAAATACTCTTTTTCAGATTCTTACTTGCCCTGGGCTGTTTGTGCAAATTCAAGTACTCTGCGGTGGAGTTTTTCTATGTATTTTGAACATATTTCTAAAGTGTCCTGGAAGAAAGTCATGGTTTTATATGAAAAGAATGTCACTTTTGCTGCTATTATCATTATTATTATTTCATTACTCATAGTTTATAATCTTTCTTGTCATTTACCAGCTATTGGGTTTCTTCTTATTTTTCTAAATAAAACACATAGATACTAGAAATTGGTCCCATTTCAACTTAGCCTGCATATGAAAACTTTGATTTTCATGGACTATACTTTTTTATAATCCAGAACTTTGAAAAGACAGCAGCCTATGGTTCTTTTCAAATTTCAGTAAATAGAAAAAAGAAAGCGTAAACATAAGGAATGATATTTATTTAGCCACTGGAAAGCTTTTTTGAGTTTTTGTAATTCCCTTGCTGGATGCTGTTTAATTTTCTCCCTGTGTGTCTCTATGTTTTGACTTGTATCTTTATGCCCTGGCCCCTAGGCTGTTACCAGGTGGAAACTTGAAATCAACATCTGTGAAACATGAGAGAATAGCCCTCCCATCCTCCACCTTCCCCTCCCCCCCTCCTCTAGTCATCCAAGTGCCCAGTTTTACAGTAGATACTTTTGCCTTGATGAAACTTGAAGGGATTAAATTCTTGAGTGGTATCTAAAGGAGGGGAGGGGTGCTGTCACGTGATATTTTGCCTTATTTCCCAAGACCCGCCTCCCTAATTTTGTAAGGTCTTACCCCACGCCTCCTCTCTTTGACATTGAATAACCACATGCCCAGTTATTCTGGTCATTTAGAAAAAAAGCCAAGCATTATTTTCCCTGGACTTTGGTGCAAAATCCATGATCCCCTTATATGGACTTAATTATGTTTTCTTCTTGAACTCCTCTTGCATCCATTTCTTTCATACAACACGCGACTTTCATACAACTCTTCTTCTTCATGTAATAGCTGTTTACGGACATGTGTCACCTCAAGGGAAGAAGTGCATCATTTTCATTAGTAGAGTCTGTGCACCCAGCACAGTCATGGTATATAGTAATTTCTCAAGAAACCCTTGGTGAATGACCACATAAAGACAGTCAGAACGTTGGTTATAGATTCCACCATAATTATTGTTTTGCCCAACCCTGGTTTGCTCCTTATCAAAACCCAACCCTACTGTATATGATGAATAATGGCAATAATTGTCACAGAAGAGAGAGAAAGGGGTGGGAGGATAGAGTATGAAGGAGAAAATGGAAGAAGAAGTAGGAAAGGAAGAGGAAAAGAAGACACATTATCTCGATACATAGATCATCTTACTTTTATAAAGCAGAGTCATTCTGTTTGCTCTTCACATCTGGGTTTTCTTCCTCTGATAGGAAGACAACATACTTAATCTCTCTGAGTCTCAGTTCCCATATCTCTATGATAGGTAAAAATTATTACCTAACTTAAAATATTGGAGAGAAGATGAAATGAAGCAGTATATATAAAGCACGTAACTCAGAGCATGTCCTGATAAATTAAGCTCTCCATAAACGTTAGCTTTTATTGTTTTCTGATGTATATCAAAGCAATCCTTTGAGACAAGCAAGGGAAATCATTTTTACTATTTCCATTTTACAGATGAGTAAATGGAAGTCCGATGATCTGCCCACGTTCACAGAGTTGGTAAGAGGCTCAACAGAAACTAATACTCAATCTTCTTGCACCTAATTTAGTCTTCCATTATCGTACTAGATTTTAAGAAAAACCACGCTCTTAATAAAGAAGATTAACTAGCAAAATTCTTGGATAACATGTTTTTGCAGACTAGTTTAAAAACTGTGACCAAGTTAACGATTCTTTTTACATGTCACATTTGTGCAAGAACATGCATTTCCATTTTGTTTTAATGGTAGTAAGAACTTCACTTCCAAAATCCCAAGGATTTTACCAAACATCATCCTATTTAAAATCCCTTTAATCGGATGTTAAGTTGCATACATTGCCACACCCACTTTTAGGTAGAAGACACTAACACACAACCAAGTCATACGTAGTTAAATCACAAAGATGCTATGGGGCTATCATCAGAATCCAGGTCTCTTGCAATTCTAGTGTGAAGTGGAACACTTTAGAGGCTAGAGGCAGTGGTTCTGCAGAGGCTGCTGAAATTTATCCTGGCTTGGAATGTTTCAGGGTAGGGTTCACCGAAACCTTGGCTGCCTTATAGATATTTGAAATATTCAAATTCAGAGCACATTCCACATCTGCTGTTAAGACCACTTAAACTATGATTTCTACTGACAACCCACTAGTTAGCAGAGTAACTAAGTTCTACATGTTGTCAAAGTTCATTTCAAGGCTAGTCACTCTTTCTCACCAACATCAAATACAAGTGATTTAAATTGTACCTGTATATTTAAGATGTGAAGAATGCCAGAGTTTAGAAAGGTCTCCTTTGGACACCCTTTTATTTTCTAAGAGGTCTGGAAGCAAGTGATTATCTTCACAAACCTGATGTGACTGGTTTATTCTTAGACTGACTCTTCTAAGTCAGGTCAGGGGCTGGAAGGGGTTGTCTGGCTCTTTATTTTGCCACCCTGGACAGATTTTCTCTTTTAGCCAAGAAAGAAGGTTCAGGTGGAATTCAAGGCAGCCTTGAACACAGGGTGGCTTGAAACGCAATCTGGCAGTAGAAAACTATTCCATTGGCCATTTTCCTTTCCCACAAGCCTCCTCTTCCCTGACCCATCACCATTGTGTTCTGTGTACTTGTGCCTTGTATAAATAACTTAACCTCTCTGTCCCTCGGGTTTTAAATCTATAAAATGTGGATAAGCATAGTATCACCGACTTCATAGATTTGTGGAAAGGTTTCAAATAGGTCAAAACATATAGCACTTAGAATCATGCCTGACACATTTCAAGTAACAAGTAAGTGTTGGTTGTTGCTTCTGTGGTTGTCACACCTCTGGTGGTGTTGCTGCAGAACTTTCCTCAGACACTCCAGTCCAATAACCAGACTGTACCCTTTCCTAGCCCAAGAAGCAAGAGCTCACCTAGGCCATGATATAGTCAGAAAAGCAAGGACGTTGCAGTTAGGTAAGTTTGAGTTTAAACCTTTCCTTCATACTCGCTAAATTACTCTGCCTTTCCTTATGTGTAACATTTGACTGGGTTCCAAGTCCTACTCAAATGCAGTCATGGACTTACAGGTAGCCAGAGACTCCAGGTGAAGAATCTCTACTCTGGGAATAGGGACGAGGACAGGGTAAGTTCTGAATTAAGATAGGACAAAGGTACCTCTCTTTCACCACAGGGAGGTATTCAATTCCTTAATTCTCTGCCTCTTTTCTTGAATGTTCGGGAGCATCTCTTTTATCAATGACAGTCAAGAGATTTTTATTCTTTTCACGAATTGATCAGTTTTTACTGGGACAACAAGGCAACATTTATTGAATATCTAGTAGTGTGGGCAAAGAACATACCTCTCTGTTAAATACAAGGGAATTTCTAGTAACCTATCAAACAATCAATCAACCAGCAAATACTAACCAAGGAACCACTATGTGATAAAATATTACTATTAGGCACAGTGGAAGATACTCAGAAATAAAAAGTACAATGTGAAAGCTGTGACCTTAAAGAACTCACACCAGTAAGGAGATAGGGCATAAACCATATACATATATATAATATGTTTAATGTATGTTTATTTATATATATTTATGTTATATATATAATGTATTATATGATAATATAATACATTATATATATAATATGTTATATAACATATGTATGTGTTGTATAATATATATAATAGCATTTTAGAGTTTTCATACCAGGAAACTTATAATGCATTCCTAGCCAAAGTAAAGTATGATACAATTAAAAATAATTGTCTTACAAAGGCACAGAAGGGATGGGGGAGAGATCATTTTACACATGGATAGTTAGGTAAGTGTTTATGGAGAACAAGGTAAAATTTGAGGGGCTGAATCCTGAGGGATAAAAAGAATGTGAAAGGAAAGAGACAGCTTTTTAGTCTGGCAGAACAGAGCTATCAAAATCTTGGCAATGGGAAGGCAAAAGACAATAAATAAGTCAATGCGGCTTAAGTGGATGTTTTCCTTCAAAGAAGCCATGAGCCCTTTTATTATCCTTGAATTTTCAACAGCTGCCATGGTATCTTACATGTTGAAGTCACACAATAAATGAATGTTCCCTGTTTATGGTAATAACCAGCAGGAGATAAGGTAAGAAGGGAGGGTAGGGTTTGTGAGAAGTTTCCCATAGGGCCCTCGTGTGTTTATTTGTTCACCAAATGCATTTGGTGATTAATATTTGCCAATTGATGTGCCGGTAGCTGGATATTATCAAAGGTATTTGGGTGAGGTAATAGCATGATATAAGTTTTATTTTAGCAAATAAAATCTAGCAAGTTGGCACAAGGTGGTGAAAGTAGAATCAAGAAAACTGGTAAAGGTGCGTGGGTAGTTCAGTGGGTTAAAGCCTCTGCCTTCGGCTCAGGTCATGATCTCAGGGTCCTGGGATCGAGGTTCACATCTGGCTCTCTGCTCAGCAGGGAGCCTGCTTCCTCCTCTCTCTCTCTGCCTGCCTCTCTGCCTACTTGTGATCTCTCTCTCTCTCTGTCAGATAAATAAAATCTTAAAAAAAACCCAAAAAACCTAGTAAGGAAGGTATTGCTTTAGTGTTGATGAATAATATCTTAGTAACAGGAAAGATGAACATGGTGAAAATAGACCCACTGCTCAGGAAGGTGATGTGATATATTAAAGACAAAGGTCTGGAGCACCCATCCTGTGCCAGGCACTGCGGTGTGCACTTCAAAGGCATTATCTCAATTAAGACTCATGATAACCCTATCATTTAGATGCTATCATAATCAATTCTCATCATCAATGCTTTTTTTAGGATTTTATTTTTAAGTGATCTCTTCACCCAACGTGGAACTGGAACGCACAACCAGGAGATCAAGAGTCAGAGGTTCAACCGAATGAGCCATTTAGGCGCCCCCCTCATAACCAATTTTTAAAAGCACAGAGCTGAGGGTTGAAGAAGCCGTGTACTCCACTCACCGTTTCCGGCCATCCTGACCAGTGGCTTTGTCCTGTGAGCAAAGGCAGGGAGAGTAAACTTGGCATGCATCTTTATCTCAAGGGAGAACATTCTTTAAATGCAGAAGAGCAACAAACAAAAAGGATTAAGCTAAGGAAAGCCCTGGATGGATGTAAAAATCCTAAGAAGTTAACCATTTTATGTGAAGTCAGCTTTTAGGGAACTAACATGATCTGTAGCCTTAATGGTGACTCTTGTGCAAGTAATGAGGGAGAAATTATGCAATCCGAACTATGGGATTAAAAAAAAAAAAAGGAAGGATTCATGTACAATCTTTCCGTCTGAATTGGCACAGGGGAAAACTTTATGTGGAAGGCAGGCTGTTCTCCCATTGAGTGATGGCAGACTTGTCATTTTACAGATGAGGGGATGCACACATTGCAAGGGAGGGGAAAGTACAAACGAGAGAGAGAAAAGCCAGACATTTCCTAGAAGACCACCTCCTGGCCCAGATCCCACCTGTTGACCTCCTAACTGATAGCGCTGCCGGAAACAAGGCCTGCTACCATAAACCACCGACGTAAACTCTGTTGGCAGTGCTATCCTTGCTTTTCAAACAAAGGAAAACATCCTCTGGGAAGATGAAAGTTGAGTTCAAGCACAAGATCAGATAGACTAGAATAATGCGTAATGGCTGAATTGTAGAGTAAAGGAGACCCTGTCTTTGTAAAATTTCCTTGAACAAAGCTCATTTCATGAGTTTTTCAGGGATGTAGCCTCGTGTAATAGTTGCGCACTCAGACCCTGGGGCCAGAACGCTCCGGTTTGACTCTTGACTCTGTGGAGGCTCATCTGTGTGACCTTAGGCAGTGTCCCCATTCACAGTAAAATAGGACAAAAGGAGGAGGATGCAATGGGTCTGTATTTGTAAAGGGTGTGGAACAGAACCATAGAGGACGGGCGGTGTAAGTCTATGTCAAGGAATGAAAATGTCAGAATGGACTGAGGATTTTAAGAGATTGTTTTCTTCTCCATGTCGTGTTTTCTTCATACACTAGCCTGAAAGTTATGTCCTGTTTAGTTTGGAACCCTCAAATGCAGGTCATGTCTGTGCAATGTGTATTTACTGCATGGCACCTATTTGGTCTGTAAATATTCTCCTTTCAATTTACTCTGTATCCTAGGAAAAGTGAATGCTCCACCCCAGAATACAGCCCTCTAGAATTTAAGCAGGCAAACGAATGAAAAGTTTTGTTCTGATGTCCGTCCTGTAAAATAATGACTTCATTTAGGAACTTTTTCTGAGATAGTTATAGCCCCTTGAGGACTATTTGATTTGATTCAAGTTGTCCCTTTAATAGCAATAATTCGTTCCTTGTAATTTGCCTTGTTGGAGTTAATTCTTTAATAATTCATGAGATGAATTTTTTGATGCGGACATATATTAACATGACAACAAAGTGAAACATGCTTTCCCATTTAAATCATAGGAGAGTTTTTATATTTGGAAACAATCCTGCATTTTGAATAAATCCACTTCAAATACTTGAGGAAATATTACTGTTCACAAATAATTTATGTGCCCATTTTTTATAGAAGGATGTCTAAGCATATCATTTATAAAAGCATTAAATCACCAATATGCGAGCTTACTTTGTAATTATGAGTCTATGGGGATAAAAAAGAAAATTGAGGCCTGATCACATTTGGTGTTTCAGGTTTAAATCTCTTTGGAGCTTTCTTCATCAAAAGGTTGGCTCCTCATGAAACATCTTCATTTCTGGGGGCCAGTTTCCGTGACTTCCCCCAGCATTTCTCATGGTCGGAAACAATACACAATCCAACTAGAGTATTTAATTTTTCCCATAGACCAAGAACCAGAGAAGGGTGCCTCTGTCAAGGCAGCTCTCTAAGTAGGAGATTTATTAAACTTCTGAATGATAAGAACATTGTGTGCCTGTCTGAGGAGAGGAAAACCACATAGTAAAAGCTGTTGAGAGATTTCAAGAAATACTGAGATTTTTTTTTTTTTTTATTGCTTTCATGGAGCTGCAAATCCTGATGGTTGCCAGCTGGCAATTAAAATATGGTGACACCAAAGTCACCTTAAGAAACAGTTAATGATGCCATTGCAAAGTTGGTGGTTTCAAAGGCCATGTCACTGTGTGTGTGTGTGTGTGTGTGTGTGTCTGCGGTAAAAGTACACATAATGAAATTTTATCACTTTCTATTTTAAGTGTTCAATTTAAGGGCATTAAGTACATTTATGGGGCGCCTGGGTGGCTCAGTCATTAAGTGTCTGCCTTCGGCTCAGGTCATGATTCCAGGGTTCTGGGATCGAGCCCTGTTTCGGGCTCCCTGCTCAATGGGGAACCTTGCTTCTCCCTCTCCCACGCCCCCTGCTTCTGTTCCCTCTCTTGCTGTGTCTCTGTCAAATAAATAAATAAAATCTTGAAAAAAAAGTACATTTATAATGCAACCACCACTAATGTCCATTCCCAGAAAATTTTCATCATCCCAAACAGAAACTCTTTACCCACTAAATAATAACTCCCCATTTCTTTCTTCCCTTTGTCCTCAGTAAATCTTATTCTAACCATCTCCATAAATTTGCCTATTCTAGATACTTCCTTTAAGTAGAGTCATGTACTCTAAATTTTTGATTTAGAAAAAAACCTTTTTTTTTTTACTAGTTTAAAAAAATACATATTTAAATGGGAAGATAGTGAAATAGCAGGAATTATCACGGGCAGTGAAGAAGTCACAGCCATATCACTTCAAGGGAAGTGTTTCTTCTTGGATAACAACCTAGTCTCAATCAATAAATCCTAGTCAATGGGCCCGGGAGTTTGCTATGTTTATGTCAAAGATGAAATTTAAAGACACCTAACATTTTTCATTCAAATCATTATCAAACAAAACATAACAATTAAAACATACAGATTTTTTGTAGAAAGTAATTCACCGAGGAAACTTTAATATCACCAAATGTTTGTTTGCAAACAGTGCGAATATAATCTGAAGACCAGCTAATGCATTTGGAATGATGGTACTGACTCCTTATCAGGAGGCATTTATTTTCAGTTCTTTGCTCAGTGCCCCTAACTGAGCTTCAGTAAAGTGTCTGTGTCTTGTCACACCAGTCCTGTGAAACAAGGAACATAAGGCTATGTTTTATAAAATACAGTTAAACTAACTTGGCATAGCTAAATATGTGTCTTACTAGAAGTATTTTCTACACTAACTAGCTATTTTAATGAAATTACTAAAAACAGTATCTTCCTGAAAAAACAGCATGTATTTCTGTAAAGCGTTTTTAAAATTTCTTTAAAAATATGGAGTATGTTGAAATTAAAAACAAGCCACTTAAATGTTTAATTCCAAACAATAGAAATGATGTAAATCTTGTGTAGAGATTTTTAGGGAGAAAAAGATTCAGTTCTGGACAAAAGCTACCTTGGGAGAAGTGAAGTTTCTTTCATTCATAATTTAAGAATCATAATTCAGTTCACTGCAAACTGAATTTATGTTAAGGCATCCTGGATGTGGGTACCAGAATGAAATCTCCATCAGAGCAGGGATATGGGTCCCTTTTGTTCACTGCTCAATCTCTTACATCCATTTATTCCTCCATGTTACCTGCCCTTAAACACCTAGAACCTGTCTTCCCCGGCAAAGTCCCCTTAGATCGATGGAGGATCAAGTCAGTGTTCCACCTAAGCTGAGTATCATTTCAGAATGGTAATTTGGAAGATCTCAGCCCTTCCAGCTTTCCTGCAATATTGCAGAGTTGAGACATCACCAAACCTATTTGTTCTCTAACGCCCGGCAAATGACCCCAGGTCCCTACAAGTGGCATTGCAAAACTGCAGCTGCTTCAACTCTCTTATGTGCCTCTCTACTTCCTTTTCCATATCCTAAGCCTTTTCCACACAGCATCTTTCCATCACCACTGTCATTTCCCTTATAAGTCAGCGACTTTCAAAATTCGACAGATTACCAACATCATAATTTTTATCATCTCTGTTTTACTCAATGATTATGTATTTCACTTATTGAGTATTCATTATTTACTTTTTAGTTATTGTTATTATTCTAAATAATAATAAAGTCTGCAAAACCACATCATCGTATGATAAATTTTCTGTTACATGCTTAAATACATACATAATTATCCTAATAAAACTATTCATCGATGTATCATGTAAATTCACATTGCCTATTATCAACGGCAGAGGTTTTACTTCTTGGAAAATATGTAATAAATCCCTAACCCGATACTTTTAAACCAAATTCCAATATTTTATATTTAATTTAATGTTAATAATGATTAAACCATAAGATGTTAGACATAAACATATTTGGGAACTCCCTACCTAAGGCCATTTTAGTTTGTTGGGATCAGGTCAGAAGCATATCCCTAGTGCTTCACATTTGTGAGGTCATTCAAACCTGTTTCTGAAATGTCACAGAGACTCCCCATAACAGCAGCGTAAGGCCTACACTAATCTTATTTCCTACGTGTTAAAACTACTCTAACTGGGCTGATCAGCCACTCTGCTCTTACTGGGTGAAGTTACCTGGAGCAAGTGTCTAGTCCAAGCCTCATGGGTCTTCTATTGCCCTACAAATCCTGCATTAGGTCTTCCCTACAGACTCCCTTATTTAATGCCTTATCTTATTTCCAGTCTGGCCCCTCAGGATTTTCCTTGAGGACTTGGGACTCTGACATATGTAGATAGTCAGAGATGTCTCAGGTCAGATTCACCAGAAAGTGGATCTTGAGACAAGGCTTTCTTGGAGGAGTTTGACTGGAGAAAGCTCTCAGAAACGATCCTTGTAAGGGTGAGGAAAACAGGATGAGACAGGAGAAGCCAGGCTGTGTTGGCAGTCACAACCACAGCCTCAACCGGTTAAGTGGGAACTTCTGGAGCTCAGAGGACTTGAGACTTAACTTGAGTTTGGCAATTCTGTACCCTCACATCAGCCAGATACAGTGTATGGGTCGCCCTTATGCCAGGTGAAGCTCCCCTCACCAATGGGGCCATGTTGGGAACAGTCAGCTGTTAAAAATTCTGGCAGCTAAAGAAGTGAGTGCTTCAGTACCGAAGAGATCTGGGCAACGGTCCACAATGGCCTCCACAAGGGCCTCCAGTCCTATCATGGAAGGAAAAACCAGCCATGTTTTCATATAAATAAAGTGCACAGTATTTTCCATTATTTTGAAAAGGTTTTTGTAATTGTTTATCTCACTAAACTATGGGTTCGTTGAATGTAGGGGCCGTGTCTTTTCAACTTCATCATCTTAGACAGCTGGTAGAAGGGGAATACAGTTGCTCAATAATTGCTTGTTAAATCACTGAAACTAAAACACTGAACATTTGACACGAGTCCATAAACAAATTACAATGGATTGATGGTATATAAAAGTCATGAAATTGGCCAACAGACTTATACATGACTGTTTATATATTTTGAGAGGATAGAAATGCCAGGTGGACTATATTATAGAATTTTGTTGTAGAGTGGGATGAATCACAATCTAGGCTAGGGGTTTTCAAACATGCTAGCACTTGAGAGTTGAGGAAAGAGGTGGCTGATTCTTCCCCAAATCCCCTCTGCAACCAGAATAACAATGACATTTTCTGTTCACGTCATCCCATCCCTAAGAAAAAGGTCCATAAAAATCCAACGGTTTTCATCAGTCACTTCAGAGTACATCTATAAAGAAAACAGTGTCTTGGTCCGTTCAGGCTGCTATAAGAAAATATCACAGACTGGGTGGTTTATACATAACAGACATTTGTTTTTCACAGGTCTGGAGGCTGCAAAGCCCAGGATCAAGGCATTGGCATATCTGGTGTTTGGTGAGAGCCCACTTCCTGGGTCAGAGACCACTGTCTTTCTGAGATAACCTCACATGGCAAAAGGTGCGAGGGACCTTTTCTAGGACCTCTTTCTTATGAGAGTGTGAATCCCACTCATGAGAGTTTGACCCTCATGACCTAACCACCTTTCAAAGTCTCTACCTCTAAATACACTCATTGAGGATTCGATTTCAATATATGAATTTGGGGGGAATACAAACATTAAATTGATAACACACTGTTATATTGTTATATATGTTAAATTTCTCATATTTACAAATTACTCTAAAGTAAGATAATTATATGAATGCAAAAATTAAATGTGCATATCATTTTTAAAAAAAATTCAGCTGTTCATAAGATTAAGTTTTTAAAATTTTGTCTAGTTTCCTAAGATGAAGTTGGCTTTAGGTCTTCTTCTTTTGTGATATGTGTGCTTACTGCTATAAATCCCTTCTTACCACTGCTTTGTATGGTATTCCACAAATTTTGATAGCTTGTTTTCTTGCTTCCATTTACTTCAAATGAAAATTTCTCTTATTTGACCCAAACACTTGTCTTCTTTAACCTAAAAGTTATTTAAAAGTATGCGGTCTAATTTCAAATAATTGGGGATTTTCCAGCTATCTGTTTGATGTATATGGAATCTAAGAATACACTTTGTATATTTTCTTATCTATTAAATTTATTAAGGCATATTTCTTGTCCCAGAATATAATCAATCCTAGTGAATGTTCTGTGTAAACTTGAGAAGGCTGTGTCCTCTGCTGTCATTGGTTGTAGTATTCCATAAATATCAGTTAGATCAAGTTGATTGATAGTGATATTCAGGTAAAATATATTCTAATTTTCTGCTTGATCTATTAGTTACTGGAAGAGGAGTGTCGAAGTCATCAACTATAGGAGTGAATTTGTTCATCTCTACCTTCAATTTTATCAGCTTTTGCCTAATGTTGCTTGACACACTGTTGTTAAGTATATATGCATTTAAAGAAATTAAAATTGATTCATTTATCATTATGTAATGCCTGTTTATCCATTATAATTTTCTTTGTTCTGAAATATGCTTTCTTTGAAATTAATACAACTTCTTTAGTTTTATTTTGATTAGTGTTAGCATAATATATATTGCTCTATCCCTTTTAACCAATCTAAAATTTTGTTTTTAAAGTTGGTCTCTAAAGTGGGTTTCATGGGGCAACATGAAGTTGAGACTTGTTTTTTTATCCATACTGACAGTCTCTGAATTTTAACTGGTGTTTGACCATTCACACTGAGAGCCGTTCTTGATAGAGTTGGGTTAATATCTTACATTTTTGTAACTTTATTCTATTTGTTGAAATTGTTCATTCTTTTTTCCCCTTTTTTTCTGCTTTGGCTTTTTTTTTTTCAAGATTTTATTTATTTATTTGACACAGGGAGAGAGATTACAAGTAGGCAGAGAGGCAGGCAGAGAGAGGAGGAAGCAGGCTCCCTGCTGAGCAGAGAGCCTGATGCGGGGCTCGCCTCCCAGGACCCCAAGATCATGACCTGAGCAGAAGGCAGAGGCTTTAACCCACTGAGTCACCCAGGTGCCTCATGTCTGGCTTTTAAGTGAGCATCTTATACGATTCCCTTTTATCTCCTGTCTTAGCATGCAAGTTAGTTTTTAGAAATTTAATGGTTGCTTTAGATTTTCCAATTACACTTTTACATTTTCAAGAAATACTATCATGCTTCACTTATAGTGAGAGCATTTTATAACAGAGCATTCTCAGTCCCTCCTTCCTCTCTTTATGACATTGCTGCCATTTGTTTCACTTACCCATAGGCAGTAGGCACACAGAGGACAGTTGGCTATCATAAGTTTATATAAAGTTACCTTTTATATCAAAAAAGAATAAGAAAAAGAAAATATTTTTATTTTATCTTTATTTTTTTTCTCCTAACACTCTTCNAACTCTTCCTTTCTTTATTTTTTTTAAAGATTTTATTTATTTATTTCACAGAGGGAGAGAGATCACAAGGANCACTCTTCCTTTCTTTATTTTTTTTTAAAGATTTTATTTATTTATTTCACAGAGGGAGAGAGATCACAAGGAGGCAGAGAGACAGGCAGAGAGAGAGGGGGAAGCAGGCTCCCCGCCGAGCAGGGGGAGCCCGATGTGGGCCTCGATCCCAGGACCCTGAGATCATGACCTGAGCTGAAAGCAGAGGTTTTAACCCACTGAGCCACCCAGGTGCCCTCTTCCTTTCTTTAGATTGATCCAAGTTTGTGGCTTATATTACTTTCCTTTTGCTTAAATAAATCTTTTAATTTGCTTTGTTTTGTTGTTATTATTGTTGTTTTGCGTACAATTATGCTGGCAATGAATTTCTTCAGTTTTTGTTAAAGGGAGTTATTATTTCTCTTGGACATTGAAAGATAATTTTTCCTGGCTGGTATTTTTTTTTTTTCTATCGACACTTCAAATTCATCCCACCTTATTCTTCCTTACATGATTTCTTACAAAAAGAAGTCCACTGTATCCCTGTGCCTATATAAGTAAGATGCATTTGTTCCCCTCTGGATTTTTTTCCAGACTTTGTGTGTGTGGGTATCTTTTTTTTTTTTTTTTTTTTGGGGGGGGGGGGTTCTAATATTCCAGGGTGGCTACTATCTCCTATCTTTATCTTTTAATTGNCGTAGTGTTCTCTGAACTTCCTGGATCTGTGGCTTGGTATCTATTATAAATTTTGGAAGAGTTCCAGCCATTATTACTTCTTACAATTATGTGTATATTGTATCTTTTAACATTATTCTATAGTTTGGGGATGTTCTGGTTTTTTTGTTTGTTTTGTTTTGTTTTGTTTCCATTCTCTCTTCTTCAAACTTTAGTTTGTGAAGTTTCTACTGATCTACTGAAGCTAGATCTACTGATCTATCTTCAAGCTCACTAATTCTTTCCTCAGACATATCTAGTATCTTGTTTACTGATGAGCCTGTGTCACAGGCATTCTTTTTTTTTTTTTTTTTGACAGAGAGAGACACAGTGAGAGAGGGAACACAAGCAGGGGGAATGGGAGAGGGAGAAAGCAGGCCTCCTGCTAAGCAGATAGCCCAACACGGGGTTCAATCCCAGGACTCCAGATCATGACTTGAGCCAAAGGTAGACACTTAACGACTGAGCCACCCAGGCACCCCTGTAACAGGCATTCTTCGTGTCTGTTATGAACTTGGGATTTCTAGCATTTGTTTTGTATTCTTCCTCTGGGTTCCATCTCTCTGCTATGTTACCCAACTGTTCTTGCATGTTGTCTATTTCTTCCATTAGAGCTATTAACATATTACCAAAGATTTAAAAAAATCCCCTGTGATTATGCCAACATCTATGTTATACCTGAGTATGGTTCAAAGGCTTACTTTGTCTCTTTAGACTATTTATCCTCGCCTTTGGCATGCCTTGTAATTTTTTGTTGAAAGCTAGGCATGTTGTATCAGGTGAAGAAAACTAAGGTAAAAAAGCCTATGGCATGAGGACTTACGTTAACATATTTAGGAATTGGACTTTATTTATATCTGCTGTTGCAAAAGTTTCAAATTGTTCTAGCGTCCTTGGTTTATATCTCCACTTACTTTAGGACTTTCCTAATTACCTTCCTCAGACAGAATATGTGCCATGAAGCTCTTTGTGCTGTAATCTACTATTATTATAATGGAGCTTATTATGATGAAAAAGAATAGGAGAGGGAGAGCAATAATCTCACAATTAAATCTCAGTCTTTTAGTGTGCCTGTATGTCTGGGCTGTGACCTTTGCCACTATCTGTCCCCTGGTATAACTTCACCACCAAACTTAAACTACTTTGGTAAAACAGGAAGGTTAGAGGATCTTCAGTGGTGGGAACCCCCTTTTCCTCATCTGGGATAAGGTTCTGGTAAAACCTTTTCCCTGGAATGGTAGATCTTTCTTACAGGGAGCATTCTGGGTATATTACATAATGATTATTCATCTTTTCCCCATTTCAGAGCCATGAGATCTTCCTCACATCCTCAGCTTCAGAGCCTTGTGGAGTTTCTAGAGGTAAAACCCCTGAAAGTGTGAGGTTGCCCTAAGACCAAAGACGGAGAAATTTCTCATTTTCATGGTAGTCCACATTTAGCCTTCAGTGATTGCTCAAGAGTACCATTTAAGTGTTTCTACCAGTTTATGGCTAAAGTGGCTTTTGCTCCACTTAAGCAAATTCCAGCTGTGACTTTGAATTCACCTGTTTAGCTAGATTTCAGTATGGGATTTTGCCATGAAACCTTCATTTTCTTATGGGTCCAAGAGAGGCACTGATAATGCACTTTGTTCAGCTTTTTCTTATTGTAATGGGAATTACTTCAAAGCTTTTTACATCTTATTGCTGAAACTGGAAATGTCTTACTTTTTTTAAGTCAGTGAGCTTTGTTCTTTCTAGCTTCCAAAATTCTATTACCATAGTCTTGTTTTTTCTTTTCATGATCCTTTTTGATATATTTTTAAGACTCTTTTTACTGACATCTTAATGGGATTTGGTGAAGAAGTAGAAGTTAATAAAACTGTTCAATGGCCCACCACTATTTAAATTTTACCATTATATTCCCTTAGAACTCCGTGAGACAATGGAGTTGTCGCCATTTCCTCAACTAGGCCAAAATCTATATTGGTTCCTAGAATCACTTTTTGTTGTTGTTGTTCATTTTTCCTTTTTATCTGCAAGGCCAAAACAGTACTTGGTAAAGAAAAGGTATTTCAAAAACATTTGCTAAATAAATGGATTGGTCAATGAATGACTGCATAAGTGAAGGGTCACCTACTTAATTGGAGTTGTGGATATGCCAAGAAAAGTCTTCTCTTCAAGCCACATCACCAATGCCCTGCTTGGACGAGAAGTTCTTTTGGTTTTCAGATGTCAGTCTGGAAGCCTTTTCACATATGTGGGTTGTGTATTTATGTTGAATTACTCTGGGAGAGATGACAGAGAAGCCAATGTCACCTAACATTCCAGTAAAATTTTGCATGAACCTAAACCAAATTGTTTGAAGACTGTTAAAACTGGCAAGACTCACTCACCTATTTGCTTTGGTAAGATTTTCTTCCTCGTGATACCTTGAGAAAAAAAAAGAAGTCTTTAATATTAAGTCCTTTCCCTTATCACAAGTATATATACATACTTTAAAAAAATGCTGTTACTTTTACTGAAGAATTTCCAAATATCATTTGTTAGTGTGATCCTGGCACTTAGACACTTCTTAATAAATAATACTTTTTAATCAGTTAAATAAATAAATGAACAGGCTTAACCCACACATTTGGTTGAGGGATGTGTGTTTACTGTATAATAAACTAATCTCTTGCTCTAGAGCAGAGTCAAAAAACTTTATCTTAAAAATAAAAGCCAGGTATTAAATATTTTTGACTTCTGGGCCATAAATCTCTGTTGTAACTATTCAGCTCTGTCATCGTAGAGGAAAAGCAGTCATAGACATTATGTAAATGAACATGCATGACTGCGTGCCAATAAGCTTTACTTACAAAAACATTCCGCTACAATGTTGACATTTGTTCTTGGCTCTATAATTTTCTTTTCCTCTGTCTACTGAACATTCCCTCTGGGATTTTCCAGAGGCATTTTACTTGAGATATATATATAGAGAGATATAGTGCTGGATTTTCATTTATATTTTTTATTATATGTCTGGCCCCTGTAGGCATTAAAATTTGGGGTTCCTAGTCTAAATGATCCAGGGCTGTCCAATAGAACTTTATGCAATGAAATGATGCAAAGAAATGACGGATTTCTGTACTGTCCCAAATAGTAGCCACTAGACACTGTGACTATTGAACATTTGATATGTGGCTAAGGTGGTGGTGGAATTTAATTTTTAATTATGGTTAATTTTAATTACTTGAAATAAAATTTAAATAGCCACATGTCACGAGTGACTATCTTATTGGAAAATACAGAAACAAATCTTCCTACCTGAAATACAAGAGTAATGGCGGGTTCTTGCTTGGGTCTCCAGTCTCATCTTTTAATGTGTCCTTCCATGCCCTACCTGAGCTCCAGCCACAGTGAACAGCCTAGAGGGCCCCAAATGCATCACAGTATTCATTGCTTAGGCTTATGAATTAGTGAAATTTAATGAAGTCTCAATATTAATTTTAAATATAATTTTTCTTTCAAGTTAAACTTGATCTTTGTCATTGCATTAGAAGTAGTTATTAATTTTTGCCATTCACAACATCATGTACTCAGGACAGACTTTTCTCAAATCAACTATAACATTTGATGGTGCTTCGTTATGTATGTTTTTCTCCCCTTACAATGCAGTGCATTTAGTATATTTCTTGAGGATTAAAAATAGTGCACTATTATCTTCAATGCCCAGCACAGTGGGTACTCTATAGATGCTAAATAAATGTTTGCTGAATGAATGAATAAATGGAGAGAAATTTGGGACTGTGACACTAATCAATTTAAAAACTGGGTAAATGATCTTACAAATATGGATTCTGAAAAAGTAATCTTCTACTAAAGAAGAGCCATATTATCAGTCTCTAAAAGTTTGATAGAGACTGATATCTTTTTCATTTTATAGGCTATAATTTTTAATATTAAGGTATATAAAAATAAGATTTAAAATCAGTTGTGTCTTTAAAGAAGTGTGATCACAGTTTCATTTACATTTCATCAATGTATCTCTTAATTTGCATGTACAAGGTTATTTGGGATAGTGCTGAGGTCAAATCTGAAAAGCTGTGAATGTCAAATTGAGTGCCAGCTGGTGCTACCATACACCTTGTCCCCATGATGGGGCTTTAATTTTCACATATGAGAAAACATATACAAAAATAAATATATATGTATTATATTTGTTCATGCACATATACAATTCCTGTTCTGAAACTTTATAAGTTTTCAGTGAAAAAAACCTAAGAATTGATGGGTTAGAATTTTTATAATGCTGTTTTGAACATAATATAGATATTTTTGAAACTGTTAACATTTCCAAATTTCTTACTAATTGATTGCCCTTTTTCCCTCACTGCTTTATTTTGTAAGTAATTATTAACCAAACCTACTTGTTCCGTAAAAGAAATTCATTTCTCCATAATGCTTGTGTGCAGTATGGGGTTATGAAGCATAGAGACATGTAATTTATGTATTTGGAGGGATGCTACATGTTTTCACTTGCAATTAAATTATACCTTGAAGATAACAGTAAATATTACCCAAGCATTTTTTTAACATACAAACACAAATTTCCTTTATTTATACTGTGGTTGAAGAAGATTAGAATTCAGAAGTTATTTTTATCTTTTAGAAAAAGAACATTAGCTTGCAGAAAGTATTTCATTTATTTTATAAGAATTTGTCTTCAAACAAAAGAAATCACAGTAGCCATAAAACAGCTCTGCCAGACACTTAATTAACTTTACTGTTTTAGAAATTAATTTTTTTTAAGAAATTAATTTTTTAAGGCCTCATTATTCTCACATTCATACAAATAAAGCAGAGTCTGTTGGCAACTACATAGTCAATGTGATATGGTAAATATTATCAATGAATGTAATGTTCCTTATCCACTCAGATTATTTCATCTGATCTCGTATCTTTTTCCCTCCTCTCTTCTTATCACCACAAATATAGTCCATTGATCTTACATGGTTAAAAGGTGAAAGTTTCTATGTGTAAGCATAAATTCTCTAGAAACTCTTCACCAGGAGAGGCAGTTCCTAGAAGTGTGTTTTTACTGTAAAAACAAAACAAGGGGTACCTGGGTGGCCCAGTCATTAGACGTCTGCCTTCGGCTCAGGTGGTGGTCCTAGCGTCTTGGGATTGAGCCCCACGTTGGCTCCCCACTCAGCAGGGGGCCTGCTTCTCCTTCTCCCACTCCCCCTGCTTGTGTTCCCTTTCTCACTCTCTCTCTCTGTCAAATAAACACATGAGGTCTTGAGAAACAAACAAACAACAAAAACAAAAACTCTAAAATATTGGCTTTTGAACTTGGGACTGGATAGTGAAAGGCAAGAAACAGGTTTTAAAAAGACTCAAAAATGGAAAGGAAAACAGGAGATTGGCAATATGGCAGCCTGTGTTACCCACTCAAAGTGTACTGCCATAACTAAAAAGATAGTAAATGAATCCAATTAACTTACAGATTTAGGCAAGATGGTTTCAAGGCAAATGTTGAAACTTGAGCTAATTGCTTTTATCAACACATAAGTTACTACAAGAAAGATGGTATTTTGTGTTTAGACTGGCAAATGAATCATGACTTCACTACTTTACAGCTTATAAAGTAAGGGCAAGATTCCCTTTCTGATATTTGGTTTGTAAAATCATGGTTAAGATAAGGATCACGTCACCCGTACCCCAGGGACTTAGTGTGGGCTTTTACTTGTGGTTGAGATAGGCAATGTGCTTGCACAGCACCTGGAACACCTAACTTATCAATAGAGCCCCAAACACCGTAATATTCAAAGAATGACTATCTTTCAAAATGATTGCCTATGACTTTTATAATAAAATGTAATAGATGAGCTCATTAAACTCTATCCAATCTCTACTGAGTAAAATGAAAGCTCGATGAGGGCAGGACCTTTGGGGCATTGCTCTATCCCAGTCTCAAAAAAATGCCCATAGTAATCATTCAATAAATATCTGGCCATTGGGTAAATGGTCAAGGAAAATCCTAACAGCTAGATGGGAGAGAGAAGGCCCTGGCCAGACCCTTTTTTGGTCTGAAATGTTCTGGTCGTAAATACATGGGCCTATGCTTCGAACTAGTGGCAGACACTCTTATCTGTGTGAAAGGGCATACACTTTTTCTACAAGGGTCACTACTCACCTCTAACAGTCTGATGCTATTTTAGAATTCAAGACTAAATGAAACACTGTGGCAGAAACATACACCCCACAATCTACCCATTTTCAATGTTTGGGCTTTCCTTTGATTACTGTTTATAATGCGATCATTATTATATCTTCTTATTTTCATCATGGTCTGTATACTACAAGGGAAGTAGAGTCTGAATCTGGAAAAATGAGGAAACAAGTTCTTAACAACAGTTGTTTTGATCACGGTGAAGCAAGGACTCCCCAGAAGGAAAGGATTTTTTATAAATGATAAAGGGCTCCACAGGAGGAACTGGTTATTTGTATTAGTCCACAGCTCTTATGGTACATCAAGTTTCATCAAGGATCCTAACACTTCTCTCTAGTGATTACTGTGGTGTTTCTCATTTGCATAATCACCTGACATTTATCCATCCTTTCAGTGGGCTATAGGCCGACTAACCTATAACACTGTTCTTTGGAAACAAAAACAGAAATAAAAAACAGGAGAGTACTTTTAAGAAGTTCTTTCAGAAGTCAAAGCCCAGAGATTAGATACTGAGGGGAAACTTTTGAACAAGGCTCCTGGGAGCCTTTGGGCAGGGCAGGGGCCGTCTCAGAGTACCCCATGGGTGTGAGTGAGGGCTTAAATCCAGCCTTTAATCTACTATTATTTTTCTAAAGGTGGCCCTTCCTCTAATTCACCTGCCTAAAATGAACATCTTTTGATTTCCCATCAACTTGTCCTTCACTAAGCCTTGTGCCAGGACTGAAAGCTATGCTTTTCTAATGCCCATAAAGGCAACTATTGCCCCATAAAGGCTGGGGTTTTCAGGTTTGTCTAGATAAAATTGAGGATATTACCTCATTATTAAAATGAAAGCAAATCTTATTCTGGGACAAGTAATCCTTGGAATTCTTCATTTATTTGAATTAGTTAATCTGTAAAAGCTTTCAGAATGCTACCAGGAAGAATGATGTTCTCTGATATGGGGCAGTAAAAGGTATAGAGGCTCTTTTGCCAGGAGACTCATTGATTAGTTTATGAGAAAACAAACTTTACCTATACAAACAAATTTCATTTACATAGAGGGAAATCTGTAAATTGAGGATGTTGAAACATGAAATTCATGTTAAAAGACCTAAAAACACCCTGATCTGAAGTGAGGCTTTCCTGGAGTCGGGAGAACATGTATATTCAAATTTCAGTTCTTCAGAAATAACTGTGAATTTGTGAAAACAACATCTATTTATTAATACCACCTTTATTTATGCTGTATGTGTTTTTCCTGGATGATTACTCAGAATTTTGCAAGCCAGTCTGTGAATGAATACATAAGAAAATATTTATCACTAATCACATGCACTCACTTCAGGGAATTTCCATTTCATAGAAGTTGTTCCAGATGTGTTTCTTGTTTCTCCCACAAACATTGGTAGAAAAAGAAAACTCGGGTCCTTAAGTCATCGTTCCAAAACTCCATGTTTGTCTGCAAGAAGTAGTGAGCAGTCTAAGAGAGCAGAAATCCTTTGAAATCTTTCTAAATGTTAGCCTCCAGACACCAAGGAGAGGCAAAGGTGGTCAGGGATGGGTAAGTGAACAAATAAAATATGTCCAGAGGATCTGGAATTGGAAGTCAAAGCACAGACAGATGTGTTCCACAAACTGGTTCTTAAGAAGAAACTAACATGACGTAATAAAAAAATAAGCTGTGAAGAAATATAGCACAGATGAACTTTTTTTTTTTTTAAGATTTTATTTGTTTCTTTTTCAGAGAAAGAGAGCACATGCAGGGGGAGCAACAGGCAGAGGGAGAAACAGGCTCCCCATTGAGCAAGGACCCCAATGAGGGACTCGATCCCACAACCCTGGGGCAATGACCTGGGCCGAAGGCAGGTGCTTAACTGACTGAGCCACCCAGGCGTCCCTGAACTTCTTAGAATATATTGCCATAAGTTGCTCCGAAGAGACCAAGAAGTGAATAACGTTATTTATAGTTTCCTAATGCTATCCCACCTGAAGCCCATGGCACTTCATGTCCCCTGGTTGGCATTGATCCCTTTCCAGGTAGAATCCAAATAACAGGTCCAATTTCTACTCAATGGAACAAACATAAGGCAGCTCCATTTCGGGAGGGTAACATGTTTTAAAGGCCATAACTAACCAAAACTATTAATAGCCATTTTTACTACTTTCTAAAATAGAACAAGTTAGTCTTACTGTCAAATTTTTTCACCAAATGTTTTGGTTTAGGGCTAGATTAAAAGGTAGAGTTACATGGACATGATACATTGTTTTGGAGTCTTTTGCTTTGGAGTCATCTGTATTTTTGTAACCCGTTTTTACTGACAGAGCCACAGAATGACAGTGTGGCTTAAAACTGCCTATGAAGCACAATGTCTTCATGAAAACATGTTATAGAAATGCTCTTTCCTTACCATTTTATTCAGTCTCTGCGGACATGGCACTGAGGTAAGAGGGTTCACTCTTGCATACTCCTTTCACCAAAGTCTCCTCTATTGTGTTTCTTAAAGTATATTCGTGGCAAATAACCCATCTATATCAAATTATCTTTCTTGCCACTTCTCCACAACATCTGGAATCCTTGCCACCTCACCTTCTAAGCCAGCCCTGAGAAGTCAGCCTTCGATTGAGTCATGGTGGCTTTGGGAACAGGAAGACTGTGTGGCATGGGGTAGACACGCTTGCCTCTGCAGTTTGTATTTGTTTCCTATTGCTGCTATAACAAATTGTCACAAATCGAATGGCTTGAAACAACACAGATTTATTATGTCACAACATTGGAGCTCAGAAATCTAAGATAGTCTCGTCTCTAAAATGAAGATGTTGGCAGGGCTATGTTCCTTTCAAGAGACTCTAGAGAAGAATCTGTTTTCTTGCCTTTACCAGCTTCTAAGTGCTACCTGTATACCTTGGCTCATAGCCCCCTTCCATCCTCAAAGCCAATAATAGCTGATATACTCTTTCTCATAGTATGCCACTCTGACTCTTTTGTCTCCCTCTTCCATATTCGAGATCATTGTGATTACATTGGACCACCTGGATAATTCAGGATACTCTCCCTACTTTAAGGTCAGCTAATGAGCAAGCCTAATTCCATCTGCTATCTTAATTTCCCTTTGTCATGTAGCAGAACATATTCACATGCTCACAGGTTCCAGGCATCCTTAGGATGTAGGCATCTTTGGGTCAGCGAGCATTCTTCTATCTACTACAGTCTGACTCAGATCTGAATCCTTGCTTCTCTGACACTTGAACATGCCATAGTACTTAATGAAGACTTAGTTTCTTGAAAAGAAAAATTAGAATATCTGTGCCTTATAGTAATGGTAACTATTATTGATTAAAGATGATGTGTCTAGCATGGTGCTCAACTAGATGGAATTAAATGATTTGAAGTTTAAAAGCACTGGGATGACTTCTCTATTCATTCTATTTCCTTCCATTTTTATCCCAGAGATGTGTGTGGCAGTAATCATTGGTAAATGGGTTTGCCCTCAGTAGACCTCAAATTTTCCTTGACTGGGCTATCCTAATGTCTAAAATGGGAATGGAAGTGTATATAAAGAACAGAGAGCTTCCCAAACCCCTTCGGCCATTGACCTAAGCCACATCTTCTAGTATAGGTTTTACTGGCAATAAAGTTGACATATTTATTCTATCATTTTATATTCTATATACAAGATGAGTTTTATTTGTGACCCCCTAGAAATTCAATATCCCTTCTGTACAGAAATTCTAGATCCACTCACACTACCAGCTGGGACTCAAACACAGATCTGACACCAAAGGCCTTTTTCTTAACTATTAATCATCTTTGCCTACATGCTACAATTATTTTAAGATTTAAATATTTTTATGAGCCAGTATCTCACACATAATAGATGTTCAATAGTTGTGAAATCCCTCTCACTACCCAATGAGTAGAAAGAGAATCAATACACTATAAATTTTAAAATACTGTATAAGGTAATTGTTATTTTAATTAACTCTCAATGCATAGGGCAAGTAATTTTTAATTTAATGGTTGGTTTGTTCATTCATTAAATGTCCTTCATTCATATGTTCGATTATTTTTACTTCTCAGAAAAAAACATAAGGTAAATGAATAAGATCAAATTTGGTTCTGTTCATGGCATTCATGTTTTTAAATGAACAATATAGGACACTGGAATCCAACTGTGTCCCTGTGACTCTCAGAGCTAACATTTCTTTTTTTCTTTTTTTCTGATGTAGAGTAACATAACCAAAGAAGATGAACTGCCTGGAACTGAAAACAAATAATACCAACTCAGCTTTGTAGCCATAATTTTTACTTTTGTTACTCCAGCATGAATTGGCCCTTCTATCTGAGAGTAACACACCTAGGCATAACTCTAACAGATGGTGTCTGAATATTAGATCCCCTATAATAATAAGTGAGCAGAGCTAAGATAAAATTTTACTTAATTAAAGAAAATTGTGGACAAGATACTCTCCAGTATTATTAGGCTTTCCTGGAAAAGCTAATTACTAACACTAACCAACTGATAGATTTTCTATATTGCTGCTAGTGGTGAATTTTACAGATCAGTAGGTATTTCTCAGGACATCAAATACACGATGAGATCAACCTGCTCCTATGGGATTAGTCTGCAGAGCTATTAGCGTTTTTGAGGAAAAACAGTGACAGATGGTGTATCATTCACTTTTGTTGTTGGGCAGATTTATATAGGCATGCGCTACCACGTAGCTAATCTCAAAACCAGAATTTCCACATGTAAAAATATACCCTGTTGGTTTAAGAAGTTTAAATACCTGCTGTATCATCTTATGCTGTAATAGTCAAGTAGAATGTGGAAATTTTACCCTTTTGGAAAAATAATTTGGAAAGCCAGTGCTGGTTTTTTAACTATAAAATTTTCTAAGCCCTTTTATGCATAGACTTTTTTGATATTTGCTCTAGGGTGTGATTTTCAATATAGGATCACATAATAATTAAGAGACTAAACTCTGGAGTCAGAAAAATCTGAGTACGAATCATTCACGCATTTGAGATGCATGACCTTGGGGAGGTCATTCAACTTTAATATTTAACTGTAAATAATACATATCAGCCCCAGTTCTTTTTATGAGTTTTATAAGTAATTTTCACTTTTTAACACAATATTTAGCATAGTATACTTATGAGCTATTATTACTTCAGTTTAGTTAGGGTTTGAGCAGAAACAGCACATTCAAAGAATTGAAAAGACTCAAACAAAGGGACTCTACAAAGGTGTGTTCAGGCTATAAAGAAACTGAACAGGATGGTTGATCACCCAGGAATCATCAACAGTGACAAACAATGACCATCCCTCAAGAGAAAAGGAAAAGGACTGGTATTATCAGAATAGGGAACTCTGTAGCCTTGAGAGGCAGGGGTCACTGAATAAACACTGCAAGAAAGCAGAGACACAACCACTGGCACAATTACAGATGGTGGAGCGGGGAGGAGAGGAAAATCGATTGTCCCCCTGCCCCGAAATGACTCTCATTCATCTGATCCAGTGGAAGCCAGAGACGAAGGAAGCACCATGATGAAGTCCAGAGAGGTCAGTCCTCTGGGGCAAGGGTCAGGACAGAGATGGCGAATAGAGGATAGCCAGCGGGGCCTGCAAGTTAACGATTTCCCCTGCAGGTCCCGCATCTCCTCCTGCATGAATTGTGACAGTCCAGGCCTGCTGTCCTACCCAGGATCCAGCTGTGGCGTCTGTCCGGCCCCAGCGCTCTCAACACCAGTCTCTCTCTTTCAGCCGTGTGCCATTCTTTTCTTTTTTTTTTTTTTAAGATTTTATTTATTTATTTGACAGAGAGAAAGAGATTACAAGTAGGCAGAGAGGCAGGCAGAGAGAGGGGGGGGAAGCAGGCTCCCTGCTGAGCAGAGAGCCTGATTGAGGGGCTCAATCCCAGGACCCCGAGATCATGACCTGAGCTGAAGGCAGAGGCTTTACCCACTGAGCCACCCAGGCGCCCCGCCATGTGCCATTCTTTAAAATCAAGGGTCCTGAGGTGGACCCTTGAAGTCCACAAAACTTCCCTGTACTGGAAGACTTCTCAGCCTGGTCTGGTGATGGAAAACCAATGCTAGTGTGTTTGATGTGAAGACAAGAAGTAGGCCTACTAGCCAAGCGATTTTTTCTTTTTTTTTTTTTTTTTAAGATTTTATTGGTTTATTAGAGAGAGACACAGCGAGAGGCAGGGAACACAGCAGGGGAAGTGAGAGAGGGAAAAGCAGGCTCCCTGCTGAGCAGGGAGCCCCATGTGGGGCTTGATCCCAGGACCCTGAGACCATGACCCAAGCCAAAGGCAGATGCTTAACAACTGAGCCACCCAGGCGCCTCATAGCCAAGTGATTTCTATGGAGTCATCTCCGGTACCAGCAACTCTGAGATGAGCAGCCGGACACAGCACATTTCCCTCTCTCAAAAACACACTATTTAATCTTTTTCCGGGTTCTCAACAAAACTCCACCTAGAAGAGGGTGATTTTATTAAATACAAGATACTTGGCAATAGTTGTCCTCTACAGTAAATTTCATTCAGGAACTTCCTTTTGGTGAGACGGCTGGTACTTTTAAATTATTTCATCCACAAAAGTATGTTAGGGGAAATAAGATACTGGCATGGGGTGTAATTAAACAGAAAACACATTTTCATAACGTCTCTTCTCTTTGCTTTAGAAACAGTTGGATACAATTTAAAGCAGAAAATTAAGGTAAATGTCGAACTCCACTATTTATCAGCTCAGAGAGATCACTTCATCTCACTGGGTTGCTCAGTTTTCATTGGTGACATTAGGCTACAAATATGTGGCTTGCTCTAGAGATGAAATCCCATGACAGATACGAGAATCTGTAAATTTATGTAAATTAGTTTATTTGGGAAACTCCTATTCTTTTTTTTTTTCTTTTCTTTTCTTTTTTCTCGCTGTCTGTCCCTGTCTCTCTCTCTCTCTCTCTCTCTCTTTTTCTCTTTCTTTGGCAACATGAGCTCTGTTGTCTTTTAACTCAGGGAAGCCCTAGGGTTTGGGTCGTGACTTGTGTATTGACTAGCTCTGAGATTTTGAAGAAGCCACATAACACTAAACAGATAGTACACACTTTTAAAGATGCATTCTTTTAAAAGCATACTGAATGAAGTATATTTAATTTTATCTTTCTTCCGTCCTACTTTTATTGTCAGTTACTTAACTATGATCATGCTTGCACACTCATTCTTTTTTATTGAGGTCTAGTTAGTTTTATGTTCCCTGCTATCTTCGTAAAGAATAATATTGTTTCAAATAATTTGACTGATAGAGTTAATTCAGTTATGATGTTAATATAACTTTAAAAAAACTGTTCAGTCTCATCATAGAAGAAGGATGATATAATATACCAGATGGAAATCCACTTACTCCTTAGGGGTCAGGAATGCAAATAAAATAGCTATGTAATAATGTGGTCCAGCTGCACTTTTTGGTTTAGCAAAGGCCCCAGTTGTGATGTGACATCTGAACGATTTTTCACAACATATTTTTCCAGCTGAAATCTGTCAAGTTCAGATACAGGATCTGCCAAATTACAAAAATCTAGACAGATGCTAGATTTAAAAAAAAAAAAAAGGGCATTTATACAAGTTAGGAACTGTTCAGTAACTCCTACCTCCCCAAATGGAATCCAACAACTCAAAGAAATATTGTTTACTGAGTCTATAAAATAAGTAGATCTACTGTCCTCTAGAGTTTATCTTCATTTCTTTATCTGAAACATATCAAATGCTCCTGATAGGGGGTATTTATTTGCATATATGAGTGTGCTTGTGTGTGCCTGTGTATATCCATGCATGTATGCATGCGTGTGTGTGTTTGTGTGCACGCATGTGTGTATTCAAAATATGGACCATTATTGGGAAAACCAAAAGCATTTAAGAAATGTACATTCACATTTTCACCACTGTCCAAAAGACCTCATCCTTGGATGGCCTGCATCCTTGACTCCTTCACACTACTGAGTCAGTCGGCTGATCTAGTGAAGAATGTTATAAACTTATGAGTGAAGTGAACTGGGTTCAAGTTCAGATTTCCCCACTTGCATGCCTTGTGGTCATGGTGACCATCAAAATTTCTTGGACTTGAGGTTCTAGAATGAACAAAGACATGCTTAGACTAAAGAATCTCTACAGGCCTCTGAAATCTGAAATGTATTGGATCTTAGTATTTTAATTTTAGAATTCAATTATCTGTGGCTTATGTTGCCCCAAAAATACTTTCTAAATAAATATTTTTTTAAAGTATTAGTAAATTTTACTTTTTAGAGCAGTTTCAGGTTTATAGAAATTTTGTACAGGAAGTCCAGGAGCCCCCTTCTCAGTTTCCCCTATTATTAACATCTCGCTTTAGGGCAGTACATTTGTTTCAACTGCTGAGCCAATATGGCTACCTTAGCTAATGTCCATAGTTTGCACTGGGGCTCACCCTCTATGCTGCACAGTTTTGACAAATGTTATGTCATGCATCCACCATTATGGTATCAGACAGAGTCACTTCTACAGCCCTAAAAGTGCTCTGTGCTCTACCTATTCACCCCTATTTCCCTCCACCTAAATCTTGGGAAACCACTGATCTTTTTCTTATCTCTATAGTTTTGCCTTTCCTAGAATATCATATGGTTAGAATCATAGAGAATGTAGCCTTTTCAGATTGGCTATTTTCTCTTAGTAACATGTGTTTAAGATTCTTTTGTGTCTTTTGTGGCTTGATAGCTTATTTATTTTATCATTGTATAATATTCCATTGTATACATATACTACTGTTTGTTTATCCACTATCCTATTGAAAGACATTTGGTTGATCTCAATTTTTAGCAATTATGAATAAAGCTGCCATAAACATTCGAGGGCAGGTTTTTTGTATGGGCATAAAATTTTAACTCATTTGGGTAAATACCTAGGAGCATGATTGCTGGATTGTATTGTTAAGGCTGTATTTAACTCTGTAAGACACTGCCAAACTGTCTTAGAAAGTCGCTGTATCATTTTGTATTCCCACCAGTAAAGAATGAGTTTCTATAAACAAATGTTTTTATTTTAAGAAATACAATCTAAATAAAGTCACTCAGAATAGCTCCTGAGTATGAATAGTTTAATAAATAAAAACCAATTAGCTTATACTTCATATCAGAGGAATTCTTATTTATACAAGATAAAAAGCTTTTGATATATGTCCAATGGTGTTGTTTTACAGACTTTATCGTCTGTTAAAATATATATCTAAGATATTCCATAGACATTAAACATTGCTTTTGCACAAAATAGTTTAAGAACAATTTTGCTGTATGAGATAATGTTTATTACATTTCATGTGTGTTTATATTACTGCAAGCTATTTACACAACTGATGAGTTTCAGAAATTTCTACAACACTTTCGAGATAGCCTTAAGTCATGTTGACATTATGGAATCTCAGTACTTGGTCTACACTTGATGTCGATGTTTTCTGGTGATCAGACATGCCTTAATGGGATCCAAGTATATCACATGTAGAAACCCATTGCATATGAAATTAACTTTTCAGCTCTAAAATATAAACTTTGGAGCATGATATCCTCTCATAATACAGCCCCTGATTTCCTCTCTACTTTCCTTTATTTATACTCCTATTCGTATCCAAGATACAAAGGAATACTTGGCCTAAGAATGTTTGCTATAGTATCCATATTCTGGAAACCAGTGTTATGTAGTGAATTTAGATGTGGATCCTGGAGTCAAGGTACTTGGTTGTGTCTCCAGATCTGCAATCTCATTGATTGCTATTTAGAAATGAGTAAGTCATTTAACTTTTATTAACCTCAATTTCCTCATTCATATAAAAAAAGTATTTACTTCACAGTGTTGTTATAGGGGTTAAATAAGACAATTTCTGCGAATATTGTAGCAGCAGAGAGATGGCAAACAAGAAATGTTAATAAGTATTATCTTGAATGGTGCTGGGCTTATTTTGCTTTTTGGTTTTGCCATTGTTGTCATTGCTTTTTTAAATGACTCTTTTTGTTCTCTGTTCCACTTGTTTATAAAAGGCACTTCAGGGATCCTCTCCAAGAAATATTTCTTGGCAACCCTTCACTGTTGCCACTAACAAGCTGAGTGGGTTCTCCTTGCTAGATGAATCCTTCTCCCCCTTTATGCTAAAGCTCATCACTCTATATAATGTTAATTTTCTGTTTCTGTCACTAACATGAAAATCTCTTGATGCTACATACTCTGTGTTATCCTTTTGTTACTGCCAGCATGGGGCACATTGTAGTTGCATCACTTAGAAATTTTTCAGTTGAAATAACAGAAACTTAACTGAAGTAACTGAAGACCAGAGATTTGTCCTGGCCTGAGGCAAGATTTGTTTCAATGTCCTCAATGACCTCATGAAAGACTGTTCTTTCCACGCCTCCTTGTCACTCTTCTTAGTGCTGTTTCCACTTATGGCTGCTTTCTCTTGGGGTGACAAGATGGCCGCCAGAGCCTGTTAGTGGCCGCCATGCTTCTCATGCACTGTGAGCAGAAGGGAGAACACTGGTCTCAGGAATCTTGGAAGAATAAGAAAGCTTCTTTCTCAGAAGCAGTCAAAAACATCTCCTCCCACCACATTCACCTGAATTGGATCATATATTCATCCTTGAAGGCTAAGAGCATGGGTTTGCCTAATGGCTGAGGTCAATTGGGTCAGACTTATAGCTGAATTTGCTGTTACCTTTCTTCCCTTACATGGGCTGCACAGAGAAAGAGGAAATTAGAATGAAACTAGCATACTGTTATCAAGAAAAAGGAGGAATGAATGTACTAAATACAAGAATTACCTCCTCCATTTTCAAAGGTACAAAATTGGATCCCAAAATATCTTGTAATGCTACAGTATCTATGAAAAGGGATGGTATGCCTAAGCACAACTTCCCCCTGTATACCTACTTGAAATGAAATTCAAATTATGTGAATGGGAGCCAGCCTTCAATATGTTATTTTTTAAGTTGCATAGACTGCTTGAATTTTAATATAAGCTTCATGAAAGCATGGTCCTGGTTTTTGCTAAATTCCCAATTCATAGAACAGTGCCTGACACAAACAATAGAGATACAATAAATAGTTAATTAATTAATTAATTTAATGAATTGATTATTTCCAGTGTTTGAGTTTTACCAATGGAAAGACCACAAATGTAGATGTTGGGGTTAAAAAAGTCACATTATTTCTAGATTATCATCATTTCTAGATTATTAAGATGCCCAAAAGTTCTTGGCTAGCAACTAAATTCATATGGCATTAGAAAAAAGGGAGCAAATGAAGACCATGTGTTCAAAGAACTTGTTCAAATCATGTGAGCAGCTGCATCATGACATGACTGATGAAGAAATTAGAAGTGAGGGAAGGACTTTAGCCATACAAGCTAGGGGAGAGCAGGCTTAACCCCTTCTGGGCTGTGCTCAATATAGAGATCTGGGTGAGGCGTTAATATCTAATTCACAACACAGAACTGCTCTGCACAAAGGCTTGCAATGGCTCTTCATTTCCATTAAAAAAGCAATCAGCCCCAAATTCTTAAAAGGCCTTTGTGGCTTTGAGAAGCTAATCCTCCTCCCCCACCCCAATCACCTATAACTTCTCTGGTTTATCTTGTGGTAACCTCTCCCACACTTAGTCCCCTCCCACCATTGTTACTTCTTTACTGTGGCTCAAATAAACCAGGCGCTATCCTGCCTTAGGGCCTCTGCACTAGTATTTCCTTTTGCCTGAAAAACTCTTCCCTCGGATTGTGCAAAGCTGTTCAGATTTACCTCTCCATCAGGACTAACGCGGTCATCCTATTTAACACTGTATCCCAGTCCTCATTCCACCCTGACACTAAATCCCCTTTACCATGCTCTAATTATTTCCATAGCATTTATTACCTTTTCACTTGTCACCTGATGTATTTTATCATTATTATTCATTTTTTGTCACCCCCCCCATCAGAATGTAAACTCCATGAAGAGTTTGTTCACTGATTTATTCCAAGGCATAGTACTAATACATACTGACCAAATAAATGATTGAGCTTAAACTGCATTAACTATTTATTTAAGTCAATAGTTCAGGCTTATCCCATATAGAAAAATAACCCAGAAGGGTTAATTGTCTGTCTTTCTTTTTCAGCACACTGACTATTATTTATCTAGGTCTCTTCTTTGTTAGCAAACAATCTTGCCAAAGAAAATGTATTTTGAGCATGTTTAATACTCTGATTTTTTTTCTGCATTTTAATGAAATCCAACGGTTACATGAAACTAAACTGTGATATAATAGGCATAATAGTGACTAGTTCGTAGCCAATTTTGGGTTCTGAGTGATTGCCCAGGCATCCAACTATATTAAAAAGTTTTGAGCGGAAACTCAAATATATGCTTCATTGTTTTATCGTTACCCATCCCAGCTGAAACTTGAGTTTTTCCAGCAAAACACTACTCTGTATGAGAATTTTATCTTTGATCACAGAATGGCAGATACCTTTAACTGAAAAATGGAAATTTCTAAAATAGTATGATCCTACATTTCAACTTTTTTTTTTAATGCTAGCCAGTAAATAATCCTACTTTAGTGGAATTGTCCTTTTACAAACACTAATGCATATATGAAAAAGGCAAGTTCTCCTTGGTACTTTTTTTTTTCCTGATTAAAGTCTTTCTTCCTAAATGTTATTAATTGATACCTATCATCAGTAATATCCTCTTACTTGGAAAATAGTCACCTGTTCTCATGGAGAGTGACTGTCTCAGTCTGTTCAGGATGCTATAACAGAAATACAGTAAACTGGGTGGCTTTTAAACATTTATGTCTCACAGTTTTAGAGGCTGGGAAGCCCAAGATCATGGCACCTACACATTCTGGTGTCTGGTACAAGCTGGCTTCCTCACTGACAGCCATCTTCTTTCTCACTATAACCTCACATGGAGGAAGGGATGAGGTGTCTTTCTGGGGCTTCTTTTATGAGAATATTCATCCTATTCATGAGGGCTCCACCTTCATGACCTAAACACATCCCAAAGGCCCTACCTTCTACTACCATCACCTTGAGAATTAGAACTTCAACATATGGATTTTCAGGCATTGAGGGGACACCCATATTCAGTCTATAGCAATGATTATTTGGCACTTTTTTTTTATTAAGTTGATAGCAAAATTTAATGAAGTTATTTGGCACTGTTTTGTTCTGCAGAACTTAATTCCTTGATGATGTTAATTTTGTTTTGTCTTGTTTTTTCTTTTTCAGAATTCTTGCTTCATTTATATCTGTTTACCATATGTTGAGAAAGAATAATGGCTAAAATCTCAAAGGTTGTAACTTTAAACTGCTTATGTAACTTGGGTATCTGTAGAGTACGCTATCTATTTTCCTTCCATCAGGCTCTCTCACAGCCCTCTGTGCTCCCTGTGATATCCTACATCTCTCAGAAATCCCTCACCTGAATTCCTCTAAGCTTTACCCTTCAAATTTAGAAAATAGTCATTGTCTTATGACAGCTGTCTATTTAATTCTTACCCTTTTAATCAACCAAAATTTTTCTCATTCCTTATATAATTTATCCATTCCTTTACTCAATCAATTCAATACATGTTTTTAGCCCCTGTTATAAACCAGCCACTGGTCTAGAGAAAGGGGATACAATGGTGAACAATGCAGACAAATTCCCTGCTCTTGAGGAATTTGCTAGATATGTCCTCTTTCTCCAATAATCCATGCCTCCCTATATTCCCATTCATGTGTAGCTCTTCTCCTAAAATCTTGGCTTTTTCTATGACATGTTTTAACCATGGAATACAGGGAAGTCATGGTATGCAAGTGTTGGTCTGAAGGTTAAAAAGGATGGGAGATTCTGCCATTGCACTCTGGGGAAAACCACCTGCAGCGTTAGGCCCTGACTACCGTGAATCTGCCATGCTGTGAGAAAGACAACCTAGCTACATAAAGAGCCCATGTGAGTGAGGCCATCTTGAAAGCGAATATTCAGTTGGTGTCACCAAATGAGCGATCCTAGTTGGTGTCACCTTGAGCAGAGACAAGCCCCTCTGGTCCTGGCTCAAATTGCAGAACTGTGATTAGATAAACAAAGTCATTTTTCAGCCACTAATCCTGGGATAGATTGTGATATAACAATAGATAACCAAAACACAAGATCTTTTCAGATAAGGTTGATTTGTAAAAAGTTATAACTCATCGAACATCACCACCCCCAACTGTTCTATTATATATTTATAGATTTGGAGAAGAGATTTGGAGAAATATATAATATATGTATTTATAAAAATGTATTTTGTATATTATAAATTATATATTATTATAATTATATATTTATAAAATTTACAAAATATATATAGCTATATAAAAATACACACATACATGCACACACACATTTATTCTTTCATTTATTCAAGAATTTTTAAATAACTGAACAGTAAATATTTATAGTGTTAAGCCACTATGTTTTGAGTAATTTGATACACTGCAGTAGATAATTAATTCAGGAGCTCTACTTCAGACTATCATGATAAATCTTATCTTTTTGGGTTTCTTTTTTTTTTTTTTTACATCAGCACTTTTTAGAGTTGACATCATTATAACGGTTGAATAGCTATGGTAGAACTAGTCCATTGCTAGTGCTATTTTTCTTTTTAAGTTGGTTATAATTTTGTCTTTGTGGTGAAAGTAGATTACATCCAAGTGTCTATTTAGAAAGAGAAAGGTCAGGTCATAGAAGATACAGGGTGCATTCAGCAGACTCACTGACCTATCATATACTTTTATAGCCTTGTCTGTAAAAAAGATTGGTAAGTGAGTTGAAAGAAATTTGGTCATATATGCTTCATGTTTTAAGTGAATTATGGGGAAACTCAGAGCTTCCTCCAGGGTCGGGCTAAAATTTAGATCTAGATGTTCTGCCTTCCATTCAGTGATATTTCTACCTTATCACATTTAATGCTTATACTAGGAGTGTTTATATTGGGCAGGTATAGATGAAACAAGATTGGCTGTGTGTTGGTTCTGGATCATAGGTTCATGGAGTGCATTATGCTATTCTTAAATTTTGTCTTTGAAAATTTCCATATAAATATTTTAAAGATAAGTAGAAAGAACTCATTTGTCCTTTAGTTTATTATTATAATTTATAATATATTGTGTATATTATATCATATTGTATAATTTATAATAACCAGGTATTATGTAATTTTTGAGGAAAGTAAGTAGAGACTACAAAATATTTGCCAGTTTAAAACATCCCCATAATCATTCTAGCAAGCAGAAACTAGAATCCATTTTAGGAAAATAAGCATGCTATAGAATCTCCATTTTCCTTTGGTAGAAAGTTCTTTGTTTTTGTTTTTATGCTGACTAGATTTCAATTGTGTTGATAAAGTGTCATTTTTATGAAGTCCAAAGTGTGAGCATTTGTGATCTCATATGTACCATATTGGTTCATTTTATACTCAACCTAGTAAAACATCCATCCAATAGAATTCAACTAGCTGGGGCCCTGTATTACCATCTTGTCCAGTTATCTGGGCAAGAATAGAAAGAACACCAATTGATTGAGGAGATATAGTGACTGAAAACTAAATTCTAGGATATGTCTTGTGATTTCTACAGATTTGGTACAACCTCTTAGAAAAACCTACAAGAATTTATTGCAAGTCAGGTGTTCTAAGATACATAAAGACATCTCTAAGGGAAGATTAGACTGTTAGTTAAATTAACTGCATTCTGTCTACAAGATACATTAACACATTTTAGAAATTTGCTAGAGCAAGGATAAAAACAAAAAAGGTCTTCCTTTGTACATTTTAACTAGAATATTCAGTAAAGAGAACTGATCATTCTCTATGAATTAGGGTTATTCAATGAGCTTCAGGATACCATAGAATAAAATGTATGACTCAAAACAATGCCATGCCGATAACATTCCTGAGTGTTTGTTGATAATAGTCGCAGAATTTTCCTCATATCTTATCTGATGTTTATGGCAGAGAATAAAGGAATGGAAAATTTTTGCCAACAACTTTAAAGACAGTGGATTGCTAAATTGTCTTTTTCCCAGAATCAGGACGATTCCTGTGACTTAAAACCCTGCAATTCATATTATTTTAATTACTCATTTTTAAGAGCATGGTGTGTCACAAAACCTGTGGCTATAACTTTGAAGATTTATTTTTTCCAGAGTTTACAAAATGAGACAAAATATTATAGTAAAGCCACAGAACGTTACTGACTTGGACTTTCCAGACTTCAGAACCACAAACTGCCAGCCCTTTATATGTCATCTGCAATGATCCAAGGTTGCTCACCCAGTACACATCCCCATGTTCCCAGTTTGAGCAAACACAGACATTTGATGAGGAGCCAAACCCAGAAGAGCATGCCTGGGCTTTTTTGAACATGGAATTGCCTCAAATTAAAAGTAATTTATTCAAGAACCCCAGACCAGATAACAGTTCTTTCACTCTTTGAGCTCTGCAACATAGAGAACTATAGTATCCATCCATCCATCCACCCATCCACCCACCCATTCATTTGTTTGTTCATTCATTCATTTACCGAGTACTTATTAGCAGAAATCAAGGCTCCTTGTCCCCATGAGTCCTATATTCTGGTGGATGTGACAGACAATAAGTATGGGAACAAATAAATAGACGAGATGATTTCAATAGCATTGGATGAAAAATTTAATCCCAGTTCCCTTCAAAATAGTTGTGTAAAGTTGATAATGTTTCTTAAACATTTTGATATATCGATTTCTAAGATGTTAATGAAACAAGAGTTTTCCTGGATACTCTGTCAGGATTAAATTAGATTATGCAGCAAAGCGCTTAGAAAATAGTATCTGGCTCATGTGGATCAGATGTACGTGAGAATTTCTGCAGTACTATTTGTAATGTGGAGAAAATGGAAACAATCCAAATTTCCTCAGAGGGAAACGGATCGGATAAATAATATATATTATATGTATATAGTGAAGTGCTGCCCAGCTATTAAAAGGCACAAACTAGGTTTAAAAAAATAACAGACCTTAAAATATAATTTGAGTAAAAAAATGGGGTATGATGCTATTAACAATACAACATTCATGAACATATTTGCATGTGCACAACAGTACTTCTAAAGAACAGAGAAAATGTGTATTGAATTCGTGCTAATGAATGTTCCCTGAGGGAAGGAAAAGAAAATGTAAATAGGCAATTGATAGAAGAATTCAGACACATGCACCTTTATCTATTTACTTTTAAAATAAAGCGCATGATAAATTGAATTAAAAATAGTAAGAGAGAAAGTGTTAGGGGAGATAATATCCATTGTATGGATAATTGAGATGCTACACTCTACTCTCCTCCTCCTCCTCCTCCTCCTCCTCCTCCTCCTTTCTTCTTCTTCTTCTTCTTCTTCTTCTTCTTCTTCTTCTTCTTCTTCTTCTTCTTCTTCTTCTTCTTCTTCTTCTTCTTCCTCTTCTCCTTCTCCTCCTCCTCCTCCTCCTCCTCCTTCTTCTTCCTTTTTACTTACTATTTGATGTTTTGTTTATACATTGTTTTCAGCCAGGGAGTTCATCATCTGGGACACAGCACAAAATTCCTGACTGTTCTCCTGAAATCAAAAAGTCAGGGTATTCTAGTGCACTGTCACAGAATAGTTGACACATGATTTCTTCCTGCCCTCCATATTACAAAGACTCAATCGACTTTTACAGCTTCCAAGTGGCCATTCTTCGTGGGCTTTTTATATTACTAAATATACACATTTGTCTAATGCTGCCAGCCTAAATTCTTTCCGGCACTGAGCACTTATAATCCATGCACATAGTCACTGAATGAGGTTAAGTTTCCATTTTCCATCTCACATGAAGAGCTTCTCAAGCAGATGTGGACTGAGATGGTTGTCCCCCAAACCAAAGCTATTTGCCACAGATACATCTTTCCTTACACAAGCCAGGGAAAGGGTTTGGTGGCTAACATCTTCATTCACTGTACTTACAGCTTGAAAACCAGAACATGCTTAAAATAGGAGTAGCTGCCATGGTAACTGTTTAGAAGTTTAATGGGATGGAAAAAAGCATTGTTAGTTTTACTGCAATAGCTTTTCCTGGGTGGGGTCTTATCAGGAAACAATGGGACATATTTTTCTATTTTCTTTGGAGACACATTGCTCGTGAGATTTTTGGTACATCTCAGAAGACTTCAGGACAAATAAGAATATACCTAGAGTACACTCATTTAATGAAGTCAATCTATAAGAATGCAAATAAGAGGGGGGAAGAACTCTAATCTTCTTTGTTATCTTCCAATGCCCAGACGTTGACTTCAGACCTTGGACCCTGCAATTCTTTACCAAAGACTAAGGGTAATGTTTAAAAGTATTAGGTTGATTTGCTTGCACAGTTTTTCACCTCTGCCTCACCAAGTCATACTGTCCACTCCGCAACCAAGTTCTTAAGCGTATGACAATGTTTACAAGCTGGCAGGGACTTCTAGGATGCTGGGAATACGTTAGCCATGGAAACAGGTGAATTAGTTATTAGAAAACATGCAGGACTCTCTCAATTCCTAGACCTTGATCATAAAATCATTCTATTGAATGCTCATTCCTATCCACTGGACCCCATATTTGTTAACTGATAATGTGGCTTCTCTGATCAGACCAAACTACTTTTGCCTGTTCTTCCTTTTAATTTTCTTGATACTTCTTATCTTTGGGCTATTAACCTCATGGAAATCCCTCTTCATATTTTTTCAGTAATCCTGATTGGAGAGAATGTTCCAAACTAACTTCCTCATAGGAAATATCCCTGATTTTTTTCTCACTTCTCTAATCATTTCTATGTTTTACACTTCCTTAGCACTTAATATGTACAGGTTTCATTCTATCATGTGATACTTTTTTTATCTTATCTTTAATACTTGCTCTGTAGAATATAGAAAACACGTTTGATTTCACCCCTGAAATCCTCACCATCGCCATAACCATCACCATCAACTTGAGAGCAATGCCTTATCTTTTTCTTCTGCGCCTTGTGTTTCAAATCTCAATTAAACACTGACAATGTGTGGGGACGTGAAAGGAGGGAAGAGAACATTGCTTATAATCATCAAAGACTAATCAAGGAAACAAGATATAATATTTACTTTTAAATAATGAAAATAATTAAATAATTTCTAACAAAGATAGAAGTTATACACAATGTTGCCCAACAAATTCCCTCAAAAATAAATTTTTGAAGGGCTCAGGGTAAGGAGAAATTACTTCTAGATGGGGATGAAGATAGATTATGTGGAGAAAGTACAGTTTGACAAAAATAAATTTTAATTTATTCATTTAACAAATTCACCAAGCACTGTGTTAAACACTGGGCAGAATAGAATTTTACTAGGTGAAGAGAAAGGGATGAAAAGTCTGTGAACAGGTGAGTAGTTACAAGAGTATTCAAGCACTATTATGTTTGAATAATAGTAATGGAATCAATCTAGTATTCATTTATCCATCATATATTCAACAAATAGTTGTACTATTTCTATGTACTTGGTATTGTGTTCAGTTCTGGGAATTCAGGAGTGACACAGAAAAATACCATCCTCTTCCAAGAATTTAAAACATAGTAAGACAGACAAGTAAATGATTGTCAGAAAACAAACAAACAAAAAAGATAATTGGTGTAACAGAGGTATGTAAGCCAGAATTCAGCTCTTGGAACTGAGAGATACTAAAAGGTAAGACACAGCTCCTACTCTTAGCGAGAGACAGTTAAGTATTATAATTAATGTAATAAATTCTGAGACTAAGAATGGACATAAGGTGCTTTGTGCCTTGGGAGATCTGAAAATATACTGGAAAAACTATAGGTACAAGAGAGTGTCACTGGAGACTGGATAAAAATAAAATGTGGAGTCCAGTTCAGCTAAGCTTTGTACGAAATACTAGGGGATCTGGTAGGATATACCCAGTGGGAGTCTTTGAAGAATTTTAAATTGGTCAGAGACATGATCAGAATGGCCATCTTCAATAGTCAGTTTATTCCTTCAAGCATTAAAAATATGGAATGGGAGAGTTAGGGGTCCAGGATTCAAAAGGCTAGCTTCGAATGAGGCTAAAATCTAATGGAAGGTACCACAAGCATCAGAATAAGTAAGGGAGTCAATAAAAACTTGCTGAGTAAATGATTCAATAATTCTTTCCTGGTTTCTTGCCTGAGAGGAGAAAAAGCAAGAAACTTTTGCTAAAGATTGCACTTTTGTGTCTTGGTCCAAATTCCACTGGAGAGGAGCAGTGACACAGGAGGCAGGAAAAGCTCTGGGCCACACTACATGGGCCTCTGCTGTCTGCAGATCTGTGTCCATCTGGTCAAAGGGGAAATTGGTTGGCCTGGGGCAAATATAAATGGGCCAGAGGACCATTTAGTCACAGTTAAGTAACAATTCTCTTTTGGGAAATTTACCTGTTATTATAACTAAAAAATAAAGTTCTGTATTCAATGGCTCATAGCTTCATAGCAGGAAGTTCTGTTCTACATTCCAGAAGGTTCTGCATTACTTTTCCAGTACCTCAATTATCAAAAATGTTCAGAGGTAACAGAGAGTTGGGAAGTCTGACTTCTGACAGTCCCTCTTCTTATGACTTGCTCTGAAAACACTGGCATCTCGAACTCGTTGGCTCTTTTCTTCATCTGAAAACTTGTCTCTGTGTCCCTTTTAGTTTTAGTTTTTCATAAATCTCTTACCATAAGCTCATAACCATTTCATTTGAGAAATTTGAAATCCCAAATGCTTTTTACATGTATTTTTTTAAAAGATTTTATTTATTTATTTATTTGTTTGACAGAGAGAGATCACAAGCAGGCTGAGAGGCAGGCAGAGAGAGAGGAGGAAGCAGGCTCCCTGCTGAGCAGGGAGCCTGATGAGGGGCTCGATCCCAGGACCCTGAGATCATGACCTGAGCTGAAGGCAGAGGCTTTAACCCACTGAGCCACCCAGGTGCCCTACATGTATTTTGAATTATTATTATTTTATCACCCTTGACCTTACTCAATTTAAGCAGTCTTTTTATTATTAGACTCCTAATATTTGATGTTGATTGTCTTTCCATTATTTCTTTTGTTTTGTTTTGTTGTTTCAAACTGACTCCCCTTCACCACTGACAAACTCTTCTAATAACTGTTAATGTCATTCACCTCGGACCTCAAATCATTCCTTTTTTTTTGTCCTTTAAATCTTAGCAAAATTTTATCATGTTTAGTAGGTGGTCCTTAATTTTTGTATGAACAAACAGAACTACCTATCAAAACATTCCATCTGAATTGGTTTAGCTAGAATGAGATAGCCAGTATTATACAATTAATCATATAATCCAAACTGTGCACACACACACACACACACACACACACACACAAGCACACACCTGATGTATTAGCACTCATCGGTCTTATTTACTTGTTTCAGTATTAAGTGTCTGAGGCTAGCGATCACACCCAATCTAACTCTATTAAAATAACATAGCACTAACATAGATCCACATTTCTTGTAGGTGTGAATTAAATACGGAGCATTGATGATGCCATACCTTATTACAAGATCCACGTCCCATTATCAGAGTTAGAACTAGTTAAGGTTTTGTCAAATTTCTTGTCTAAACATGAATAGATGAGATTACTTTTTAGACGGAAAATATATACCCTAAAAAACAAATATAAATATACAAAAAATCATTCTCACACAACTTACACCATTTTTTAATAAGATAATGTAATTTTAAGGGGATATTTGAAGAAAACACAATGAATGAGATTAAAAAACATAAAATCAGCATTTAAAAACAAATAGCACTAGAGGTATATAAAGTTTCAGTTCTAACATTCATCTGAAGAAACACCATTTTATTTTGCTGTTGTTCTGAACAAACAGGTGTTTAGGGTTGACAAATATGTATCTTCAGGATAGGGAATATTAAAATTTTGTGTCAAAAAATAGACATTTTCACTAGCAATGGGTCAGTGGAACTCTTGACATGTTAGCAAGTATCCCCAACCACAGATTTAATCCATTTTTTTGGTCTCTTTGTTTTTCGGAATTTGAGGCTGTCATTGGCTTTGGGATAAGTATACATTATTGGGGTTTGGTTTATCCAAAACCACAAATGGTAAACTATGCTAAGTAGAGGTTTAAACTTGAAAATGATGTCAAAATGCTACTGTGGTTGTAGACATGTGGGAGAAAACAGAAGAATTTGCCTCTCCACCACCAATGTCTTCCACATCAAAAGGATTGGGTCAGAGATGTCACTGGTATGTTTCCTTTTTTATGTCGCACCTCAGAAGCCCTTCCTCTGCCCATTTCTCCCTTCCTCTCCCCCCATGCATAAGAAGGGTCAAAAGGCCCCAAACACTTGGCCATTTTAGAGTGAGTCACTGCAGGGTTTTGTTTTGGTTTTGTTTTTGTTTCTTTTTTTTGTAGGTCAAGGGAGAGGTATGGTCTCTGGAAACACACTCTGCTTAGTTCTGACTTAATACTGAAGATCATGGTAGAGTCATAGGTTAACTGCTGACATAGCAATTTATATTTTGTTTGTGTTCTATAGTTTCTTCATTTGAAGACGGAAGGCAGACTTGATACTCCTTTACCCTAGAAAAGACTGCATAGTGTATTCTGCCTCAAATTTTCCTCCTGTCTTTTTTTTTTAATTTAAGCTACTTAAAAATAAGACTGTGAAAAGAAGTTGAAAGAAAAGAGGGAGAAATAGCTAAAAGGGAGACAATTTTGCTTCATTCCAAAGTATAGGTTTTAATTCTATTACTAATTATAAACTTGGTAGTTGGTTGCATTCTCCCAAGGTAGCCTAAGATAACATCTCATTTTCTGGTCTTGTCATAACTGTGTAAAAGAGTCCATAACCAATGACTGCATATTTTTAAATTGGAAATTATACATATATATATATGTGTGTGTGTGTGTGTGTGTGTGTGTATATATAAATACACTTTAAAAAATAGCAGTAATACCATTTTCTATATATTGAAAAGCTTTAAGAATGCTTAGTATAATGGAGTAACAACCTAGGTACAGTGTGAAATTCATGGACGAAAATTTCCCATAAATACTCAGTTTCGAAATATCCGGGAAATGCAGGATCTGCTATGAATGAATGAAAGAATGAATGCATAAATACATGCATACAGAAACTGGGCAATTTTAAAATGTCTCAACATCTCCCAGCTTATTTTTCTATGGCTGCCTAGTTTTCACAAAATTTTATATTACAGTAAGGCAAAGATGTTTGAAATTACCACAATTCACTTCATGGCAAATTAGATTTTGCTTAATGACCAAAGAAAGAGATATATTTTAAAATCTAAAAAAAAAATAATAAATAAATAAATTAAAAAAAATATATATATATATAGTCACTATTTCCCTTGAAGGAAAAGAAACCATGTTAAGTTCAATATGAATAAAATCTCTTGTAGCCTGTCATTTCCACATACTACTTTTTCTAACATTGGAGTCTTTAATTGAATAGATGAGAATGGATCAGCAGTCGGGAGCTTGAAGAAATCTAAAATTTTAAAGTCTCTTGTTAGCTTAGGCATAGAGCTAGGCAAAATACATTTCACTCTTGGCAAAAACAATGGGAAAAAGCATTAGTCTCTCCGGGATGAGTTTTGGTACTTCCTACTCTAGGGAAGTCCAGAAACACAAAGTGAGATCAGAATTTTTCACTAATTTCTGGCCCTTCTGTTTCTCCACATTCTGGCAATAAAATGTGGAAAACATATTTGTTCAAGGGCAACATGAACTTTTACTGAACCTCTCAAGACAGCCACTCTTAGTCATAGAAAAACAGAACTTTTTGGTCCTTCCCTAACTTCAGTTATTGAAACAACGGATGAATGGTGCAGTGGCTTCTCCCATTTTCCACCCAGTCGGCATTCACTTTTCTTTCTTTACATATCACATTATAAGTAATATTAGGCCAAGTTCTGGATTTATAGAATGCTTGATTGAAGACATGAAGTCGGTTTTTCTGCCAGAGTGAAATGGCCAGTATTCCTAAAAAAGTCCCTTTTCTCCTCCCAAGCTACTTAAGCCAAAAGTAGTATTGAAAGAGAATGATGATTGAGTAGGGTGAATTCTCTTTTAAAAGGTCAAAGTCTATTACCATGTTTAACTTTATTATCCTCCAGAATTATTTGGTTATTCGAGAGTAGTCACGTGAAGGAGTTGGTTTAGAGATTGTTTATTTTATTTTATGAATTGGAAAAAAACATAAATGAAGACAAAAGGAAATATTTGTTTGAATAAATGTTACATTATGTTTGCTAGAGTCCCTAGAGTTTTCCAAATATTAAATGCTTCTGCGAAGGCAATTATTCTCAAAGACTAATTTGGTTAATAAAAAGAGGAATCTGTACAATTTCTGATTGGAAAAGATTTCACCTACATATAAACTAAATAGTAGGATCTCTTTAGGAAGTGGGACATACGCTGAAGAGAAGGAGTGAAGAAAAGAGCAAAGGAAGAGGAATTACCCTCCCATCCATCTGTCCCCAAACCCTCTGTTTTCTTGCTTGAAGGAGTGTTGAGCAGCTTTCAGGAATTTTCCCTTGCTGTATCGCTACTCAATGGAGGATATTATTATGGGTCATGAAACAGAACCTCATATATAAGAACTTTTATTTCCGGGGTGCCTGGGTGGCTCAGTTAGTTAAGCGTCTGCCTCCAGCTCAGGTCATGATCTCCGGGTCCTGGGATCCAGGCCTGTGTTGAGTTCCCTGCTCTGTGGAGAGTCTGCTTCTCCCTTTCTTTCTATCCTCCCCCCATGCCCCCTCTTGTGCTCTCTCTCTTTCTCTTTATCTCAAATAAATAAAATCTTAAAAACAGAACTTTTATTTCCTTCCAACTCATTTCTTTTGTAGAAACCTTCAATTATTTTGCTTTAAGAAAACAAGGGACTGATCGCACTACTGAATTTATCCGAATATTTTTCAGCAATACCCTCTTGAGATTTATATTTTTCTTCAATTTTTTGAAAAGCGAATTTAGGGCTCAACATCATAGAACACAAAGGTGAGCTGCATGATTTGGGCACACACTGATGTGGACCACATGCTCTGCCAGCTGAAAGGAATACACATTGCTGACATTTCCATTGTGTGGTGGCCTTGGAAGCATCGGGTTCCCACTCCAATTTCTTTACATACTTCCCAGCACTTCAAAGTACTAAGAACAATTGCCTTAGAAATTCTCTGACAGGGTGTTTAGGTTGTTTTCCAATATTCAAGAAATTTCTAAGTTCTTCACACAGGTGCACATAACTGGAATCACAATCTATCAGAGAAAATTCCTCCACTTCCTGGAATAGATACTAGGGAGGAATTTTCTGTGTGCGGATTCAAACTACATGGACGCCCACGTGCAGAAGCCAGTAAACACTTCCTGTAAAAATATTGTAAGTTTTGTGGTCCATACAATGTCTGTTTCAACTAGTTGACTACTTGCATTTGATACAATTTTCCCATGCCATGAACTACATACTGCCTTTTGAGGATTCTTTAATCTTAAAATGGTTAAATATATAAAAAACCTTTCTTACCCCCTGGGCCACACAGAAACAGGCTGAGCCTGGATTTGCCCTTGAGTTGTAGTTTGCCGACCTCTGACCTGGGGCATTGGTTAGAAACCTGAAAGTTAGGGCGCCTGGGTGGCTCAGTGGGTTAAGCCTTTGCCTTCGGCTCAGGTCATGATCCCAGGGTTCTGGGATAGAGCCCTGCATCGGGCTTTCTGCTCAGCGGAGGGTCTACTTTCCCCTCTCTCTCTGCCTGCCTCTCTGCCTACTTGTGATCTCTCTTTCTGTCAAATAAATAAATAAAATCTTAAAAAAAAATAAAAAAAAAAAAGAAACCTGAAAGTTGAAATTAGCCATTCTTGACTGGAACTCAAATCCCGCCATTTCTTGTGCAACCTTACACAACATACAAACCCCCAGTGTCTCCTTTTTTGTAGGTACAACAATGTCTATTTAATAATGTAAGAATTACATAAACTTGAACTCTTACCATGTACTCATTTAAGCAGAGAAGTGAACCTCTGTCATCTTGCTTCATCTTCTGTATAAACAAACAATAGCCAACTACTACTTTTGGCGAATACCTTTTTGCAAAACTTGAAGGCTCTTTGGGTCATTCCCTCTCCTCCCTCAAATGATGCTGACTCTTCCAGTTTTAATTTAGAGATTTTTTTTTCTTCCAACTCTTTAATCATGTTCTGAAATTCTTTTAAACTCTCTCAAATGTTTCATAAGCCTCTGAAATTTTGATGCCAAGGGTGGACTGAATTTCATGACCAAGTGTGCAGCCATGGTCTTTGCAAAACCACACGAAGCATTCCCAGAATTGCTGGTTGGCATTTTCTGAAAATATAAGTATCAGATCTAATGCTTTTTCTTTCAAAAAGAGTAAGGTGTCTTACAGATTGTTAAGTATTCACTTTGCTCTTTATATTGTAGTCATATTTGCTGTTTTTACTTGAATTCAAAGTCCTATTGATGTTTTAAAGGATATCTTGTTTGCTTTAATAGTTTTCAACTCATTATCTCAGCAATGTTCTTTTAAGAATTGCCTTTTTACTTTTATTTTCTCTTTATTTTTTTAATACAGATACATTTATAAATCATCACTGCCAGGACACCGCTGGATGTACTTCCATAACAATACCTACCTTCCCCTACACTTTCTGAGTCATAACACCTGACAACCACTGGTCTTCTCTCTCCTGTATACGTTTTTAGAGAGATTTTATTTATTTATTTATTTATTTATTTATTTATTTATTTATGAGAGACAGAGAGAGAGAGTGGGGGGAGGGGCAGAGAAGGAGGGAGAGGGACATGTAGACTCTGTGCTGAGTGGGGAGTGAGCCCAACTCGGGCTCCAATCCCATGACCCTGAGATCATGACCTGAGCCAAAATCAAGAGTCAGACTCAGCTGATTGAGCCACCCAGGCACCCCAGTGGTCTGTATACTTTTTTCAGTTCAATAGAGCTATAGAAATAGAATTACATAATATATAGCTTTTTGGCATTGGCTGTTTTCACTGAGCATAATTCCTTAAAGATTTATCTAAGTTGTGTGTATCAGTAGTACAGCTTCCTCCTTTTTGACTGAGTAGTGTTCTATGGTATGGATGTACCACTGTTTATCTACTCATTGGCTGAAGAACATCTGAATTATTTCCAGTTTTGGGCTATTGTGAATAAAGTTATTGTGAACATTCATATATATATATATATATATATATATATATATATATATATATATAGTGTGTGTCTGTGTGTCTGTGTGTCTGTGTGTGTATGTGCATGTGCACATGAGCATTGCTTCTCATTTCTCTAGAATATACCAAAGAATTCAATTGCTGGGTCATAAAATAACTGCCTGTTTAGTTTTATAAGACTGCTAAACTCTTTTCCAGAGTAATTGTACCATTTCACAAAGAGTGATGAGTGACCCACTTTCTTCTCATCCTCCCTAGCATTTGGTTCTGTTATTATTTTTAAATTTTAGCCATTCTGACAGTTGTGTAGTGATATATCATTATAGTTTTAATTTGAATTTCTTTAGTAGTTAATGATGTTGAATATCTTTTCATGTATCTTTGCTATCTGTGTATCCTCATCATTAAAATTTCTATTCATGTATTTTGCCCACTTTCCTTTCTAATGTTGAGTTTTGGAAGTTCATGGTAAGTTGTAGGTACTAGACCTTTGTCAGAGACATGGTTTGCAAATAAATGTTTTATCCAAGTTTGTAGATTGTCTTTTCACCATTTAAACAGGGTCTCTCACAGGGCAAAAGTTTTTAATTTGATGAAGTCCAAGTTATCAATATTTGATGTTTTACATTTCAAGTCTGCAATCCATTCTGAGTTCATTTTTTATATAATGTGTGAGGCTTTGGTCAAGGTTATTGTATGAATAAATATACTACATAAATATACTACAGTTGCTCCAGTACCATGTGTCAAAGAAGCAATCTTTCTTCCGTCGAGTTACTTTTAAACCTTTTTAAATCAGTTGGCCATATCTGTGTGGGTCTATTTCTGAATTTTCTCTACATTTCCATTTATCTGTATTTGTATCTCTGTAACACCTTTTTTTTTTTGTTTACTGTACCTAAATAGTAAGCCTTAGGTAGAGTAATTCTTTCCACTGTATTATTTGTCAAGATTATTTTAGCTATTTTGGGGTCTGTGTGTTTTTATATAAATTTTAAAATAAGCTTGACCAAAAACCTTGTTGGGAATTGCACTAAATGCAGAGATGGATTTGAAGATAAATGACATTTTCAGTCTTTCAGTCCATGAACACAGTGTATTTCTCTGTTCATTCTGTGAGGGGGGTTCCTGAATTCCTCAACTATAATTGTGAACTTATCATTTTTTGAAGATTGTTCAGATATTACTTTAATAACTTCATAATTCTTAGATCATTTGATGGACTATGATTTCTTTGAGGTATAACTGACACATAACATTGTGAAAGTATAAAGTGTAAAATGTGTTGTTTGATGCATTTATATAACACAACATTTGTTAACATTTTTTTATTATGTTCAGTTAGCCAACCATAAGTTAACTAACACTTTTGTCACATCACATAATTATTATTTTGTTTTGTGGCAAGAACATTTAAAATCTGGTCTCTTGGCAACTCTGAAGTATATAATATAGTATCCTTGACTGGAATGACTATGCTATACATTGGATCTCCAGAAGAATGTGATCTTGAAAGTTCTTCTTTCCCCATTACAAACATTTTCCTCAGAGAGTAGAGTGACAAAGTAACAGGAATTTGATCTATTTCATGGGAGATAAAAACTAGTGACAAAACACACAAATTTGCAGTTGGAAAAATAGCAAATTTCCAAAGGGGGCAAAATATTTGGCAGTCTCCAAGAGTCCATGTGGATGCTGAAGAATTAAGTTCTATGTGGTTCTCATCCCCTGTAATATACACATGGTACGTGAAGACTTCACCACATTCATTCCATGACAGACAACATTGACTTGACTTCTCGAGCTAGTAAAAATGACCAGGAGCAGTCACAGTAGGCCATAGAGGGAAGCAATTGTTAACCAAGTTGTGAACAGAACCCAGTTTCTCTAACATTTACACTCCATTTAATAGACTCGCTGGCCATACATATGAATAAGTCTACCTTTACCCTCTCATAACAGAGACTTTTATTAAATTTAAAATAAGAAGTCTCTTTCCTTAGTCCAGGCCTTTGTATTCCACAGCCACCAAAGACCTATAACGGGCGAGTTTAGGACCATTCTTTCTGGTAGTGTTACTATCTAATGAATCACAGCTGATTTTCTTGGCTAAATAGTCTCAGAAGAAAGTTTTACAATGTGTCCAGGGTTCAATAATTGCTGAATCAGTACATCTTTATATAACAGGAAAATAGGAAAACTCTGCAGTAAGCATGTCGAACAAGGTTTTAATTAAAAGCAGTTCTACAGCTGGCAGCAGACTCTGTCCCAACTCTGTTTTTACAAAATTATCCAAAATACTTTATAGTAATCTCTACCTCCAATTATTATAAAGGCAGCTGCATTCTCCCGACTGATAGGGGTAAGAATCATTTTCAGCACATATAATTAATAGGGTAACAAATTTACTTATATGTTATAGTCAGCCAACAATGGGTGTGTGTGGAATAAAAAACCCACCCCTATCTCCCTCGTGTATGACCTCAACTTTGGAGAAGATAACAGAAGTGTTATGTAAGAGATTAGTTCCTGATGTTTATGCACTTAAATTCCACAAACTGTGCTGTTTGTTCAAAAACAGAAATAAGCCTGCTCTTGTAGTCAATGTCTTATTTACATGTACACATGGGTCATGTTTTTAAAATATGTCCTCAAGTATAAACTCCATTAGCAGCTTCCAATGTCCATCTCTCTGTCTTCTGACATTTTCTTTCTTTTCCTCCCTTACTCCTATGTATGGCGAGTGGCAATCTGACATTACAAAGAGGAGGCTAATCAAAAAAGCCTGCAGATTTTTCAATTTTCAAAAAAAGAGCACTATGTTTGAGGTTTTATAAGCCATGCTAAATGTCTTCAGTTCTCTGGTGACTTTGATAAATTACTTTAAAGGAGTTTTGTTATAAAGAAACAAATCCCCAGGATATATAGTTCTCTCATTGCCTCATCTCCTTATTTCTCACACGATTGCCCTGGGACTCTTTGGGAACATCTGGGAGAGCTCTGATTACAAAATCCAAGCTGTTTTGAGCACAGAGCAGTTTGTAATTCTGATTTCCTTTCATGCTGAATCTTGTTGTGTTCTCATCCCTTCTTCACTCCTTTCAGATAGATGTCATGTTCCAAGATCTCTCTTAAATAGGCTAAGTAAACTTGAGTTCCATGGAGTGAGTTTTTCTCATCACTTAAGGGAAATCTGATATAACAGTTTTTATTATATCTCAATTGATATCATATAGGGTGAGGCAATTTAATATAAAGAGAGATGAGGGATATGCTACAGGGATTTTTGAGTTGCAGAGCCAATTTCTTAATTTCAGTGTTGAAACAGCAAGTATAATCCCTGTAGGAATTGGTTCACACACTTATTAGGACCTTGTAGGCAAAAGGTCACCTTGGAATTCACTGAAGTTCGAGACTGCGTTATGCTTTATTCCTGTGTATATCTCCAGTGCCTAATGCACAGACTAGCATACAACACTCAATCATTCCTTCTTGAAATGAATTTATAGACAATTGATAGATAAATAGGTAAGTAAATAGATTATTTGGTAAATAATTATGTTTTAGATTGTGCATCCTCTTCTCATTTTTAAGATAGTTGGTATTTTTTTTTTGTTAGTGGTGATGACTGCACCCTTCCGTGATATACTAAAAAAACACTGAATAGTGTACCTTAAAGTGGTGAATTTTATGGTATGTGAATTATATCTCCATGTAATTTTTCAAAATGATCTTTATTTTTGTAAATATGATCTTTGTTTTTTAAGCCAACTTAGGTAGATGTCCGGTTTCTGGTAAACAAAAGCCTCCTCTCTGATACTTGGAGGGGCCGCCCTATCTTGCTTTCTGTTTTAGTTCACTGCCAGGAAGGCAATCTGGTGATGGTGAGGAGGCCTGGTGGTGAGGCACGGGCCACTGGGACCAAGGATGGCCTGGAGAGCTGTGTGAAAGACCAGAGGTGCCCCCAGCGTCTGAGAAGGACAAAATCCCAAGCTCTTACCAAAATGTCCTGGGTCTTGCTGCCTCAGGGCTCCTCCGTTTGTGGCTTTGAAGAAGCAGAGACTGCAGAGCGATCCTGTCAGATTGGTTCATGAACTACCATCTCCCCTCTGTAGTTCACTGGCCAGCCCATATTGTCAAATGCCCACATGGTACAAGCGATGACCTCTCCTGGTTAGTAAAATTTAAAGAACCAAAAGTTAACTAGATAAGTATAATTTTCGAGAATCTGTTTTTGTCTGCTATATGGGATATTAAGGTAAAATGGCAAGTTGCTTGCTTAAGATGGTGCAGCCCTCTTTGGAATCATAGCTATGGCTTATTTAGCTTTGCCATATGTGCCTAGGATTTTATAACCATTACTTAATTATCTCAGAACAAACTATGAGTTAAGGCATTATTATTCCATCATGTAAGAAAGGAATTAAAAAAATGGGAAGTTTAAATAACTTTTCCAAAACTCTGTGGCTGAGATTTGAATTCAGATATTGACTCCAAAACCTGGATCCGTAGCCATTATTGTTGGAACAAGGACTGAACTGAGAGATAAAACTTTATACCAAGCCCTGATAATAGTTCTGTGTCACCTTGGGCAAATGACTTAAAATTCCTCGACATCTTTCCCATTTTGAAAATAAAAGTGGAACCAGTTAACAGATAAAGTCCTTTTCGGTTTTAAATGTCTTGATTCAGTAATCATAGATAGCTTCAGTTAATTTCAGTCACTGTCGTTTCTCTTCTACCAAATACATAGTCGTGACGAAGGCAGTGAAACCCCAGCCCTACATGAGCACTCTTACCCGAGAATATATAGGAAATAGGTGACTTATGAATTAAGTCACTTTTGACTATATAGGAAATACAAGAAAATAAAATAGATTTAAAGCAGGAAGAGACCTAAGAATGCACCCAATTATAGGCCCTGATTTTACAAGTAAGGAAAGTTTTGGCCTAAAGAATTTATGACTTGCCCAAGTTACATAATTATTTTGTTGTCAGAGATTGGACTACATCCAAAATCTTAGTGTATTTTTCTTTCTACTACAGTGTGATATTTATTCCTTTCATGAAGAACTTGAGGTTCAGAAGAAAGACAAGAAGCATAAAGAGTGGTACACATAATCATGAAAAAAACCCTGAGAAATCTGTGTCCAAAACAAAGCATGTGTGTGTGTATTCACTCAAAAAACATTCATTGACAACCTCTGTCTCAGGACTGCTTACATAAGGCATCGTTCCCGACAACAAAGAACTTCTTGTTTAGTGGAGGAAGCAGATAAGTAAATAGGCTGTCACAAAAAATCATAATAAATCCTATGATGAAAGGAAACACAAGATACTCCAAGATGGAACATCTTATCCAGATTGGTTAGGTTAAAACACTGGTCTCCAATTTTTTTTCTCATTTACCTTCTAAAAAGACATATATAGATTTAAACCATGTACTCTCTTGCCTGTTTTAAGTTGATACCTAAAATTTTTCATCAGCAATGTATATGGTTCCAAAAAACTTCAATTTCTAACATATTATAAATATTGATTTTTTAAAAATAAAATTATGTCTCTCATTTAAATATATTTAATAAAATTTAAATTGCAAAGCAGTATGTCACCCATTATCATTCACTAAAGTATCTAGGATCAGCAAGCTGTCCTTTGGCAGGCTTGAAATTTTTCATCATTCCTTTTAATCCTTGAACTCATATGTATACTTTAATTCTTCTATTGGAGTTTTTCAAAGGTACTAGACTAACACTTGAAAATATTTTCTTGATTTTCTTAATATTTCCACAACAAAAGATTTACATAGATTACATGAATCTGAAGTATAATTTAATGCATAATTTTATATATAATACATAATTTGTTATATATTATGTAATATAATTAAATTCAGTTAAATAAAATTATATTAATAATACAAATGAATTATATAAACTTAATTTATATATATTTTTTCAATTTCCTGCATTTTATGGCTTCTAACTGCAAAAATATTTTGTCTAGAGTTATCATTGTAGTGCTTATTACTACTAACTAATAAAATAACAAAAATGTATGAATAATTTAATGAGATGGATAAGAATTATATTCAATTATTTCATGTATCTGTCCATTTATATTAATTATTGCTTGAATAAAGCAGCTTACATTAATTTTACTCCTTTTTTTAAAAAAATAATTTTTAGGGAGGCTAACACTTATAAATGTTATTTACACAAATATATATATGTGAATGGAAGAAATTTTTTAGAGCAAAAGTACCAATTTAAAAAATTTCTTTCCATTTATATGCCAAAAATCACATAATAACCTACCATCAAATATGTTTAGTAAACCAAAAGCTCACATAGGCATTTCTTTAATTTTGTTGAAAGCAAAGAATTGAAAACTATCTGACAATAAATTGATTTGTTATCAAGAATTATTTACTTTCTTAATTTCTGAAAGGAATTGCCATAAAGCTTAATTAAATCTGGTCAAATAATTTTTAATTCTGTTTGTTACCCTTTTATTTAGAGGCCCACTTATGAAGCCAGAATTAGGCAAAAATAGGGGTAAAATTTCATAAAGTTGGGAATTTTACATTGTAGTATTTTTCCTTCTGTAATTTATAGTTGATTAGGTGAGATGTCTTAAAAAGATATGAGAAGTATACAGAAAAACAAATTCTTCATAAGTATATTAGTAATTTCTCTTTATGGTTAACAATGATTGTAATGATGTCTTTGACATAATTTATATGCTTTATATCAACTGAAGGAGGAGGAACTTAATTTTAATTAAATTAAACTGATTCTTAAGGCACAGGACATATTTATACATGGATAACCTTTTGTCCTAATCCTCCATGTGGATATTAACATCAGGGGAAAAAAGAGAGAGAGAGAGAGAGAGAGAGAGAGAGAGAGAGAGATTGGGTCCCAATTGTGCAGCTTGCAAAAGGTGTATTAATAATCATTGTCATTTGTGTTATTAATTGACTTATATTTGTAGAATCCACAATATCCTATAAATAATTAGTAGGAATGAAGAGCACATGCATATAAGATTGTAAGGAATTTGGAAAATATGCCTATATTTGAAAAATGGATACATTAAGTATACTTTAAAAGAAATCACCAGGGGTGCCTGGTGGCTCAGTTGGTTGAGCATCTGTTTCAGCTCAGGTCATACCAGGGTCCTGGGATCCAGCCCCATGTCCTTGCCTGGCAGGGAGCCTGCTTCTCTCTCTCCCTCTGCCTGCTGCTCCCCTGCTTGTGCTCTCTCTCTCTTTGTCAAATAAATAAATAAAATCTTTAAAAAAAAAGAAAGAAAAATAAATCACCAAACTTTTTTTTTCAAGGGATTATACCATTTTGCATTCCCAGTAAATACACAAGAGAATGTCAGTTCTTCCAAATCTTTGCCAACACTTGCTATCACTAGCTTAAAAAAAAAAAAAAGAAAAAAAGGATTTTATTTATTTATTTGAGAAAGAGACCAGAATAAAGAGCACGTGAGGGGGGAGGGGCAGAGGAAGAGCGAAAAGCAGACTCCCTGACTCCCTNGAAAAAAAGGATTTTATTTATTTATTTGAGAAAGAGACCAGAATAAAGAGCACGTGAGGGGGGAGGGGCAGAGGAAGAGCGAAAAGCAGACTCCCTGACTCCCTGACTCCCCGCTGTGAGCAAGGAGTCCAACACTTAAGACTGAGCCACCCAGGAGACCCTATCACTAGCTTTCTAAATTAGCTACTCCAATAGGTATGCAATGTTTTATGTCATTGTGTTTTAATTTGCAGCTCCCTAATAATTTATGATGTGGAGGACACTTTCATGGTTTATTTGCCATTCATATGTCTCACTTAAAGAAGATCTGTTTGGGCGCCTGGGTGGCTCAGTGGGTTAAAGCCTCTGCTTTCAGCTCAGGTCATGATCTCAGCGTCCTGGGATCGAGGCCCACATCAGGCTCTCTGCTCGGCAGGGAGCCTGCTTCCTCCTCTCCCTGTCTCTCTGCCTGCCTCTCTGCCTACTTGTAATCTCTCTCTCTCTGTGTCAAATAAATAAAT